>JAJSOF020000003.1:189468916-189708916 GCA_025594305.2 Periplaneta americana | reverse complement strand
ACTCAGAAAAATGCAGAATTTATGAGCCCACAGTTCCATTCTATTTGGAGAAATATCACCTCACCTCCATTGAAGTAGTTGGGCTAATGGTTGGCGCTAGGGGCACAATACCTCGCCTCTTTGTCAGTTTCTGCAAGAAGTTCCAGCTGAACAACGACTTCATTCGTGATGTTTCCCTTGCCGCTATCAGAGGATCACTTGCCATTTTAAAATACCATCTGTACTTTGTTTCCTAAAAAGAGAGAATTTTGCTCGAATATCTAATCTGTTTGTTTACTATGTTTAGGCCTGTTATATGCATGCTGTTATCTTTCCTGTACTTAATTTTCCCTTTTGTTCGTTCCCCTCCTTTCTCTTTTGTGGTCTGTTTTTGTTTTCACTCAATATGTTTATTATGCTTTGTCCAATGAGGCAGTCCCGTCATTGGGAATGCTGAAAGAGTGTCTTTCAATATTATATATATAATAAACTTTAGAAATGAGTTTATTTGTAATAAATTTTTAGCGATATAATTTTTTATTTTTATTGATAGAAATTCTGCCTGACACGATGTATTAAGAGGTAATATGGATGAGTTGCTGTATGAAGTACCAATATATCTCGTAATTCAGAAACAGGATCTTTTGTCAGCCACTAGGCCAGTGGAACATGATCTCACATAGATAGAGTTACTACAAATGTTGAAATAGATTTTCTCACGTTTTCGCTTGATATCTTTTGTACCGGTACCTCAGGAAATTAATATCAGTTACTTATATTGTTAACCTTTTTAACCATTATATGACTGTTGTGTTTGCAAATGTACACCACTAATTTTTTATGTAATTTTGCAGGTGTACAAGGATCTGGGAACAGACGTGATTGAAAGTGCATTCGAAGGCTATAATGCGTGTGTGTTTGCCTACGGTCAGACAGGCAGTGGGAAAACCTTCACAATGATGGGCTCACCTGTGAGTATCTGCCGAGACTTGTATATTTAATCATCAGTGGCGTAGCATGAAATTTTGAGCAGGGGAAGCTAACTCAAGTTGTCTTTCATGTACATATGAGAAAACGTATTAAAAAAATATAGTCTTAACCCGTAATTGGTGAGGTGGTGGCTGTGAGTACCCCAAGAAAAGAAGCCTGCGCCAGGTGGATGTGCGAAGATATATTTTTTTCATTGCTTATTATGCTGCCTGCTTCCCTAATTTTGAAGAAAACCTAGTTAAAACAAATAAAAGTACTTGATTATATAAATTAAAAATTCAGTTTGATTATCTGAGTACTACGATACAAATTTCTAAGTTGGGGTAAGTGCAATCCCCAGTTACGTGACTAGAAAAATACCTCATCACTTACGGGTTAAAATAAATAGTAGTCAATGTCAAGTCAGCAGTCCGAAGATTGGTTGGAACCTCGTAACACCAATAAGGTATGACCTCAAATGGTACGAAGTAAAACATTATTCACGGTTTACACATATCTCTAACAAATAGACACGTATAGTATAACATTAGTTCACTCCCTGTCATACTTAGAGAAATCACAATATTAACGGTCAATAGACACAGTATTAGTATCATTACGGTCTGTGTTTGTTTTGTGTCCTTCAGTGACAGCAAAGGAGTCGGTCATTTGTTTTTTAAATCACACTTTTGTTCGTAAGTCAGTCTTGATAATAGAATTGTCCAAAAAAATGCAAGTAAATTGGTGTCAGGCACTGTTATTTCACTCATTATTTATTATATCAGCTACAATGCACACTAACACTTCAACTGAACACAAGTCACGAAAGGGATAACTCTGAAACTTAATTATTTTCAATGTAAAAGCTAGCTTCTTGCGAGCCTTGCGACCAGGGTAGTTTAGTTAGAAAGGGATGAAAATCTGTTGTGTGGATTACACAGAAGAATGAGTGAAAGAAACCAGTTTGCTTGGAAGCTGGTGTGTGCAGGCTTCTTGTTTACTGCTGCATCACAAATCATCTTGAGCTGCCGCATCACAATATTTATCGCATAAGTATAAATTCTATTAAAATTAATAAATAATTTTGTTCATAAACTGCAGGTTTATTATGAAATTATTATTAACTGGGGAAGCTGAGCTTTTTAGCTTACATTGACGCTACGCCACTGTTAATCATAATCATAATCATAATCATTTATTGCATCCATTGATCATATACATGATATGGGAAATGTCATATTTGCAAACCAATAATTAATTACATAATATACATAAAAGTAATACTTATAATTAAAAATCAACACAAATACAAATATACAAAACTTGGGACGTGATTGAAGAAAACTACAGGTTGGTCGATTTCAGCTATAAGTTCTGTTTTAAATACGTCTTGAAGTCAGGAAATTTCATTTAGTAGCCTGGAGTCAATTTCAACCAACGTATCCTTCATGAGAAAACATCCTTCTCGAGGTCAAGATCTGGAAAAAAGGACAATTTTTTGAAGTAAGGCATTCTTTTTCTATTCAGTTATGACAGTTTTCAATAAATTCGTTCATACTGTAAAAGCAGTTTTTGATTAAAATTTTATAAAGAGATTCCTTAAATTTTTGATGTGGAGATATTTCTTTAAGATAATTTGGTAGGCTATTATACATAAGAAGACCAGCATGAATGAAACTGTTTTTATATAAAGTTTGTTAAAAACTTTCAATAAAAATATTATCTTTATTTCTTGTATTGTACTGGTGTGTGTCTGAATTTGTAGGAAAACTATACAAATTATATTTGATAAAATTTAAGGTTTCATAATAGTACATTATGCAACAAGCCTAAATGGTAGTAATTAAGACGCAAGTACGATTGTTTATGAAACGAGCGCAAGCGAGTTTCATAATTTTCATACGAGCGTCTTAATTACCAAATACGACTTTTTATGCTCGACCATATTTCTAACTTGAAATTATTTAAAATTAGGTCTTCTTATGGTTATGACGAACTGTGAATTGTGAGATGTTTTGATTTTTTCCGAGGCCGAATGTCATTGACCTTGGCACAGAATAAGAATGAACATTAGTCTGATATAACCTGAAAATTGATTTAGAATTGAAAAACGAGATGACAAATTGAATTTATTTGAATATTATTTACAATTAACGCTAATTATTATAGTAACAGAACATAACCTTCTGCGACAGTATTGGATTTCCAGCCTCTGTGACTTTTTGCTAATTGTCTGTCGATTGCATATCCGAGAATAATCAATGTAACTGTACAAAGCTGAATTGTGATTGGCTGAAGACCTGTACTTTAATGAGTAGGTGTAAATGACATGCATTAAGGACTGCTACCAGGTGTATAATTACTACATTTCGACATGGTAGCATAAATATAAATACAGGGTAAAGGTAAAGGTAAAGGTATCCCCGTAGCATGCCACGAAGGCACTTAGGGGCATGGAGGTAGAGCCCCATGCTTTCCATGACCTCGGCACTAGAATGAGGTGAGGTGGTGTGGTCGGCACCACGCTCTGACCGCCTCTTACCCCGGGAAAGACCCGGTACTCAATTTTATAGGAGGCTGAGTGAACCTCGGCGCCATTCTGAAAGTTTGGCAACGAGAAAAAATCCTGTCACCACCTGGGATCGAACCCCGGACCTTTCAGTCCGTAGCCAGCTGCTCTACCAACTGAGCTACCCGGATAAATACAGGGTAATGGCAAGATATGTAATGTTTTGAAGAATGGTCTGCAGCTGGTAGTTTGAGGCACTTGAACAATGGCTCTAATTGCTCTCTTTGTAGTTTAAATATTTGGATTGATTTAGGTGAATTACCCCAAAAGATTATACCATACATTAAGATAGAGTGAAAGTATGCAAAGTACAATGTGCGAGCAGATTCAATAGATGATGCTCTTATTAGTAATCGCAAGGCAAAACAAATTTTACTTAATTTCTTCCCTCACGTATCCGCTGGTGTAAACGAATTTTAGGGCCGTATGAGGTGTGATCATTAAATTTCGAGATCTGTCCCATAAATGGAAATAAAATTACCCGATTTTAATTTGCTGTCATCCCCTTCAAAATAGTACCCTTGGGAAGCTATACACTGATCCCAGCACGCCTACCATTTTTGAAATGCCTCCTGGAAGTCGCATTATTGGAGCCCATCAAGCACCTTCTGCTATTCGCGTTGGATCTCCTCCACAGTGCTAAAACGGCGACCCTTTAGCTTGAATATCATCTTCGGAAAAAAAAGTCGCAAGAGGCCAAATCTGGTGAATACGGGGGGGAGGGGAAGTGAGGAACGACGACCATCTTGTTACAGGTGCAAAACTGGCATTTTGTAAGAGTTCTGTGAGCGGGCGCATTGTCGTCATGGAGCATCCATTTCTATGTGGACGTGAGGATGATTTGAACCTCTTCAAATGACATTTTGATGATGTCAGAAACTTCTCTGATGGTGATGCATCCATTATCGTGCACAGTTTGTCGAATTTTTTCGACATTTTCGGCAGTTTTGCACGTTTGTGGTCAACCTGGCCTCTCGTTGTCCTCCAGCGATGTTCTGCCATTTCTGAAACGCGAATGCCACTCAAAACACCTCGCCTGACTCACTGCTTCATTCCTGTAGGCTTGCTTCAACATTCCATGGGTTACGATTGCCGATTTCACAAAGAATTTGATGTTGGCTCCCTGCTCCAGTTTCGAGTCTATTGTGATTTCGCAGCTGGATTGGATGCAGCTTGTGTATAAATCCCATATGGATCAGTCAGCAAATCAAAATCACATGTCACAATGAGATAGAATTTGGAGCATTCACCCCAGTTTTGCTTGTCTTTCCAATGAAGGATTGATTGCTAATGTAGTGTTTGAACCCACGAACCTCGGATCTGCTGACGACTTAACCATCGAGGACGCTCTGTTGTAGATAGTGTGACTTTTATTTCACATTACAATGTTACTTTTATCTACAACAATAATAATATAATGAAATATCAACTGAACCGTGTATGCTTATCTTGTATTCAGTTGATATTTCAGTTAATTGACGGTTCAGTTGATATTTCATTATATTATAATTAGCTTATCGGAATATTCAAAATAAGATGAAATTGTACAACAATAATGACTTTCTATATTTCTGAATTTAAACAATCCCGTCAACAATGGGTATTTCACTCCACACATCAACACAGTATTCGTTATTGCACTCCACAGACGACAATGACAATTCACTTAGATTATTGAGAACAACAATGTACTCCTAATCTCAACTAATGTTCACAAAGCACTATTTACAAACAAAACTGTCAGTTCTCATTTCACAGTTCGCTTGGCTTGGCTAGTTCTTCTAGCTCATACACTCAAGTTCACAGTATATCGAACCCAAGACTTCCAGAGACAGTCCACTGCTCTCGAACTCAAGACTTCCGGAGACAGTCCACTGCACTCGAACTCAAGACTTCGGGAGACAGTCCACTGCACTCGAACTCAAGACTTCCAGAGACAGTCCACTGCACTCGAACTCAAGACTTCCAACTGCATTGCTTCCGCCTGGACGCTGCTCAAGTTCACTCGCGTGTCGAACCCTAGACTCCTGGGCGCTGCTGATTTCGCTGTCCAGTACTAACAACAACTGGCTGGCTCCTTCCTCGCATCTCCTATTTATTAGTTAAACCACACTTTCCAGAAACTACGACCCTGGAAGTTTCTGTTTCTGGACGATTCTGTTCCCGCTGCTTCATTTCTTCCCCCTCTCTGCCGTGGCCCAACATGTCGTCGTCGTCTCTCCTCTCCTCTCCTCTCTATGCTGCGCGCTGCCCCCCAGTGCTCCGCGGAGCTCGCCTCGTCTCCCGGCGCCCTGTCGGATGGCGTTCGAATCCCGAGGCAGCTGTCACAATAGTATAAAGATTTGTAACAGGTTATGTTGTCTCTTTGAACAGGAGTGCCAGGGTTTGATCCCTCGCATTTGCAAGACGCTGTTCAACCGCATGGCAGCAGGCAAGGAGCAGGGTGCTAGCTACAGGACAGAAGTATCCTACCTCGAGATTTACAACGAGAGAGTCAAAGATCTGCTGCAACCAAGTGCCACGAGTCACAGCCTGCGAGTGAGGGAGCATCCACGCTTTGGTCCTTATGTGCAGGGGCTGTCCAGGCATCTTGTTACTGACTACTCAGACATCCAGGTCAGGATTACATTTAGTTAACTTTGTAACAGAACCTCTCATTTTGATGTAAATATTTAGATTCCCCCCAGGGTTGCCAGATTTTAGATATACCAAAGAGGGACATCTTTTATCCATCACATAATACAGCACTTAATTTTATCTTTAAAAAAAAGAATAAAAATTATCCCTCTACGTATGTGCAGTTAGTGACTAATATGAATAGCAATTTTAATAACAGTCAAATTGTAGGTACAGGTTTCCAAGTACAAAACAATATTTATCTGGCTGTAAGTTACATTACGTTTCTCTGGCGTCTTTCCGAAGGGCTTGTGGCAATAATATGTTATGCAAAATTATTAACTTAATGGTTTGATAGTAGTTCTGTCTGATAGTTTTGCCCAGCTGTTTATTATTAACAATAAAGCACAAATTCCAAAAGATGGATCACGTGTGACAAAATATTTAATTTTCAGTGTTTATTAATTGATTACAATGACATAAAATTTATTGATATCTAAATTGACATTTTATTTTGTGCCTTGGCATACTACTGCTCAAAACCCATCATTTAACATACAGTATACATTTACAGAGTAAACACTGAAATACTGAAACAATTGTCTTTAGAGACAATTAATATTAGGCCCTCCACAAAACTGGCTTCATTTATCACTCCTTGATCTCCAGAGAACAAGGTGCCGGTGCAGGTGTTACATTTTCTGTCTCTTCTCCCTTTATAGATCTCTTGGATATGGAACAACAAGTTTTGATGGTGAAATCATTGCAATAAGTGAAAGTCTCAGGAATCTTCTATGCCACATCAATAAATTTAAAAATGCAGTTATATTGTCAGACTCCAAAGTAGCTATTCTATCAATCGTCTCTTTCATCTCAAACAGCAGAAATAACTAAAATGCTCTCTCAATTAATATTACTCAACAAAAGAATTGTATTCCAATGGATACCATCCCATTGTGGAATCCTGGGAAACGAGAATGCATGCTTTAGCAAAGAAGGGCAGCACATTTGACCTGTTACTAAATTTACATATTACTCTTTTATTAAATCTACATACTTAGAAACAAACAAAATTTGATAACTCAATCCCAAGGAAAAAATGGAACTCCCTGCATCAAAATCCACAGTTAATTCCCGATTTACCACGAAAGTCGTCTGTAATTTAGATTGGCATTATTGTTTGGCCAAACACCTGCATAGAATTGAATATATCAGTCCCCTAACTGCCCATTGTGCAACTGAAACCAAGAAATGGATTCGGAACACCTGAAAATCTGTGCTTCATTGGTCATGATAATATCTTTGAAAAATATTGGAGTGCAAGAGGTCAAATGACTTTATTGTTAAACGCCTGGCATTAGAAAACAACAACAACACTTACAGAGTTTATATAGGCCCTACATATTTATCACTGGAGTTTAGCATTTTCAACAAGCTTTTTCCATTCCTGTCGAATCGCATTACTGAACGTCTCTTTTTAAATGTTTAGAAATATCATATTCACCACTGAATTCACTGCTACAAACCTTACATTTGCCAAAATATTCCTTTTTTCCAATGTTAAAAAAACAAAAATTTTAAATGTAATTTAATTATTTAGGCCTAGAAGAAAATAGTTACTAGGTAACCATAAGATCATTGTGGTGATGTTAATTTTCTAAAGGAGGGCCTTTTTGCATCCTGCCTCGAATCGAAGCGGGACTCGGGATTTTTATATGAAAATCGGGACATGTCCTGCCAAATCGGGACATCTGGCAACCCTGATTCCCCCCCACACCTGTATTCCTTCATTTCAAACACTAAATAGTGACAAATATTTCTACTTCAGAAAACTATGTTCTGACAACCCAATAGTACAAAGTACAAATTATAACTCGATGTCAATTAACCCAAGCTCATTTGAGAAGATACAGTATATGACTTCCTTGTGAAGTGCTGCATCAGAAATAAACTTTAAAGAGCTAAGGATAGAAATTTTTAACACTAATGTTAACATAGAGCTATGCCTTTCTCTTCACTAAGTATGGAGTGGACAACTAGGGAATTGACCATCAGAAGGAGAATAAGGGAAATGCAAAGAAAACAAGGGAAATACAAGGGGAACAAAGACAACAAAGATAACAATGGGAATACAAGAACAAGAAGAACAAGTCCACACCTGTGAGTAATGGCTAGCGCGAAACCAGGTGGCCCGGGTTCAATTCCTGGTTGGGGCAAGTTACCTGGTTGAGGTTCTTTCCGGGGTTTCCCCTCAACCCAATATGAGCAAATGCTGGGTAACTTTCAGTGTTGGACCCCAGACTCATTTCACCGGCATTATCACCTTCATCTCATTCAGACGCTAAATAATCTAAGATGTTGATAAAGCGTCGTAAAATAACCTACTTAAAAAAAAAAGAAGAAGAACAAGGGGAAGACAAGAATAAGAAGGGAAAATGAAGAGAACAAGGGAAATACAAGGTGAACAAGAGAGTGACAAGGATAACAATGGAGCGACAAGGAGAACAATGGGAATACAAGGAGAACAAGAGAGTGACAAGGATAACAATGGAGCGACAAGGAGAACAATGGGAATACAAGGAGAACAAGAGAGTGACAAGGATAACAATGGAGCGACAAGGAGAACAATGGGAATACAAGGAGAACAAGAGAGTGACAAGGATAACAATGGAGCGACAAGGAGAACAATGGGAATACAAGGAGAACAAGAGAGTGACAAGGATAACAATGGAGCGACAAGGAGAACAATGGGAATACAAGGAGAACAAGAGAGTGACAAGGATAACAATGGAGCGACAAGGAGAACAATGGGAATACAAGGAGAACAAGAAAGTGACAAGGATAACAATGGTGCGATAAGGAGAACAATGGGAATACAAGGAGAACAAGAGAGTGACAAGGATAACAATGGAGCGACAAGGAGAACAATGGGAATACAAGGAGAACAAGGAGAATACAAGGAGAGCAAGTAGAATACAATGAGAATAGGGGGAATACAAGAAGAAGAAGCTGAATATAAGGAGAACAAGGAAAAGACGAAGAAAACAACGGGGGAAGACAAGGAGAACAAGAGGAATATAAAAAAACAAGGGAAAAACAAGAAGAGTAAGGGAAAGACAAGGAGAAGAAGGGGAAGACAAGGAGAACAATGGAGAATAGAAGGAGAACAAGAGAAATACAAGGAAAATAAGGGGAATACAAGGAAAATGAGCGTATGACAAGAACAAGGGAAATACTTGGGAAATAAGGGGAAAACATGAAGAACAAGGGAAAGATAAGGAAAAACAAGGAGAACAGGATGAATATCAGGAAAACGAAGAGAAGACAAGAATAACAAAGAGGAATTCACGGAGAACAAGGGCGAGACAAGGAAGACAATGAGAAGACAGGGGGAACAAAAGAAGTACCGGTACATAGAGAACAAGGAGAAGATATAGAGAAAAAAAAGGGCGTACAAGGAGAACGCATAATTCTAAGTAAAGATATTTATTTATACTGGCAAAGTTAAGGCCATGAGCTTCTCTTACACCCTACTAGGTCACAAAGTACATAAGCAGTAAAGATATGCAACATAGTAAAGCTATGCACCTGTTTTTTTTTAAGTGATTTACCTTGTAAAATTATGAATGAAAATAAAATTTAAAAATGTTCAATAATTTGTAGCAAACTTGTCGAAGTTGAGTACAGCATGTAACTATATCTCTTGTCTGTGTAGGAGCTGATGACGCAGGGGAACAATCACCGCACCACAGCTTCAACAAACATGAACGATGTGAGCAGTCGAAGTCACGCCATCTTCACTGTTATGTTCGTGCAGGCAGGATTCTCCAACAACATGCCTAGTGAAACTGAATCCAAAGTGCATCTGGTGGATCTGGCAGGAAGGTTTGTATTTTACAAAATATTGTGAGTTGCTGCCTTGCCATTCATGCCATTACAGAGTGGTGGACAGACCTACTTTTTGATAACCACACCTGGAAGTATTAGTAATCAAACAAACATATATCATATCAGTAGAAATAGTAATTATAGTCTTGTTTGATTTAATTCCAGTGAGAGAGCAGACTCCAGTGGTGCTACAGGACAGAGGCTAAAGGAAGGGGCTCACATTAACAAGTCTCTAGTAACGTTGGGCTCTGTCATCTCCGCCTTGGCAGAACTGTCAAGCTCTCAGAAGGACAGCGCTACTGGCCAGCGGAAAGCTTCCCGTTCTTTCATTCCATACAGAGATTCTGTGCTAACCTGGTTGTTGAGGGACAGTCTCGGAGGAAATTCCAAAACCATAATGATAGCAGGTACAGTAATTACTATAAACAGGACATTCCCACTCGAATGTATCTAATTTTAATTGCGTGTACGAAGTTAATGAAGGTATAATGAAACATGTTTTGTCTGGAAGTACAACTCATCAATAATCCTATTATAAACACAAGCACGTGGCTGTCATATCCGTGATTATTTTTTTTTTCAGTAGGTTATTTTACGACGCTTTATCAACATCTGAGGTTATTTAGCGTCTGAATGAGATGAATGTGATAATGCCAAGTGAAATGGTTCATATCCAACACCGAAAGTTACCCAGCATTTGATTAAAACCCGCTGCTAGTCAAAAACCCGGGCACCTGGTTTCGCGGCCGGACGCGCTGCACAATGTGGACAATATCCGTGATTAAAATATAGTTCCATATTTGAGCGCCATAACATTGTATTTATTTTAAAAGAACATTTGAATTTTAGTTGGTAAATACGATAAAACATAAAACTTTATTCTTATGTACAACATTATATAAAAGAGAAGGTACCGGTACTTTTATATTTGAAGAGTCCACTGCAAGAATGATGGATGTCACTTTTTTGTCGAAAATGAACCCAGACTGTCAATGCATAGCTTAAGACATATAGAATGTACATAGAGAGTTATATGGCATTAACACTGATAGTCATTGATAGATATGAATGAATGAATGAATTTAGCCTATAACATCCCTTGAGGGCTAAGGCCTCCCACCGGTAGGTGGGATAGCTTTACAAGCACTCACTTAGTAGCGGGTGCCGGCACTCACTAGGCTAGCTATTCCTAGAGAGTGTTTGTTGCTCTGGGGTATTTCACAGGTTTGTTGCTATTCCAACTACAATGTATTCACTGAACATTTGTGTGTGATTGGTACGTTTTCTTTTCACTTCACTTTTGCACTTGCACTTGCACCTATATTGCACTATACTGCACTTTCACTGATCACTGTTGGTTCTGTTGTTGCGTCTGTATTTGCAGCTCACTTCGGTTCTGGCACTTCCTCTGTATTTCTGCGTTTACATTTATGCTGTGCTTCTCCTATCGTTGTCGTCCCGGTGCCTGTTGTTTCCACTCTCCTCTGTTCCTTGTTAGTCTCGTCCATTGGTGACCAGCTCGTTTGACGAATGAGTCCGCCCATCTGGTCTTCTGCCTCCCGACGCGCCTTTTGCCGGTCCTGGGGTCCCACATGGTTGCTCTGTATGTCCATTTGGTACTCTGCATCCTCGCCATGTGGCCTCCCCATTGCCATTTGAGCCCTTCTGCTATGTCGATCGCGTCCTTCAAACCTGCGGTTCTACATATGTCTTCGTTCTGGATCTTGTCCCTTAGAGATACTCGCAATATCATCCTCTCCATTTTTCTCTGGCATACTTGCTTCCCGTTTAATGACCAGGTTTGGCTGCCGTATATCAGTAGATAGATAAATTTATTCGTTCCCTAATATTCTTACATTTGCTTTATAGCATAGAATAAAGAACATGTCCAATTCTTACGTTTAATAATAAAATGCAATACATATAAAATGCAAATATGAAATATGTATAGAATTAATACCTTAATAACAATAATATTTTATACAATGTAATATGTTTACCATTTAATAGTATTAAAATATTTACACAGTACTGTGAAATGTCAAGAATTCATCTACAGAATAGAAAGTGTGAGATATTAAATAATTTTTTAGTTTTACCTTAAATAATGCAGGGTTTTGGCTTACTTACTTACTTACTTACTTACTTACTGGCTTTTAAGGAACCCGGAGGTTCATTGCCGCCCTCACATAAGCCCGCCATTGGTCCCTATCCTGAGCAAGATTAATCCAGTCTCTACCATCATATCCTATCTCCCTCAAATCCATTTTAATATTATCTTCCCATCTACGTCTCGGCCTCCCCAAAGGTCTTTTTCCCTCCGGCCTCCCAACTAACACTCTATATGCATTTCTGGATCCAAATTGTATAACCTTTTTCCTTTGCTGTGGTCGTGCCGGAGAATCAGTCCCATTCCGAGGCTTACTGTTAGGTTTCGTAACAAGCTGTTTTTTACGGTGATGGGTTGTTAGCCCTGCTTATTCTATATTCGCCTTTGAAAACATGATAAATTTGATGATGGCGTATGAAAATCATTCCTTCTGCGGGTATTTATACTATGTATGGCTGAGTTAGTTGGAAAATTTTCATTATTACAGTAATGATCGGAAAATCACAGTTAAGCTTTGAGCACTAAGCATTTCAAACTTTCAATTGCTTCTCCTGAAAAATGTATTCCAAATGACATCCGTCATTCTTGCAGTGGACTCTTCATTTGTTATTTACTAAGAATTTCTCAACAAAGCAGATGAATGCAAAGAGTAGGCTAATATCAAGGTTAGTCTGTTCATGTAACAAGCTGGCGTCACTTCACCTTGAGCTTGTTGTCTGTGCAAGCACGTTGTATTATGGCTCTGCATCCTCAGTGAGTATGGTTAAATACAAGAGAGGAATAACACGTTAGTCTGACAGCGATTGACTCTACACAAAAGTTTAAAATAATTTAATTGATTAGAAAGTAACTGTTTCCTAAGTAAACGAATGAATAGTAGTGAGGTTAGGTCTACATTGATGAATAATGGGAAATGTTTAACATGAAACAGAAAATACAACAGTGAGCGGGGTCATGTACTGAAGATTAGTGGTGCCAAGCTGCAGTGAATCAAGTCTCATTTCAGTCATGTGCTATTGTTTATTGTAGAATTATTCTAACAGCGAAAAGATTGTAGGATCCTCAAGGTCTCTGATTTTAGTTGCATAAACCTTGTCTTTCATATAATCCCAAAGAAAGAAATCTAATGGGATCAAATTAGGAGATCTTCAGGACCACGCAGTCTGACTTACTCTGCCAATCCAACTGCCAAAATGGCGAACTTCTCTGTGTCAATGGGGAAATGTTTCATTTTGTTTAAAATGGATGTCAGGCTCTTAAATGTTAAATTTCAGGACAGAAGAACTGCACCAACACTCGAGGTATGTATTGCCAGTAATAGTTGCTTCAAAGAAAATGAAGGACTCATTGGTTTCATTTTGTGAGAGTGTACATCCAATGTTGAGTTTACGACTGTTTCAAACGTGTTTATTTAAAGTTTGCGACTTTTCTTTGCCTCAGATGTAGACATAATGGCGACTCACCTTTGCTGACACATGAAAGGTGTCTCATCAGAGGAGAAAGTCTTTGAGAGAAAATTGGGGTCAGATCTAAACTGTTTAGCACATCATTGGTAAATTGCGCTCATGGAAGCTTGTTGTTCGATTGTAGCTGTTGTACTATGCAGTTCGGTGAAGTATTGTCAGAATTTGCTTCTCTTGTTAAGCTTGCTTAAATGTATTATGTGGACTGCCACCAAATGCTGCTCAAACAGTGTCCACCATCTCTCTCTCTCTCTCTCTCTTTTTTTTTACACTTGAGCTACATTAGGCATTGCAGCCCGAAAGAGCAGAAGCTCGTGCTCGGGCGCAGTTCAGATCAGTTATACAAAATATATCACAAAATTAAGAGAGTTCATTGAGCACAATAACATTAATAAATGGTAAAATAATACAGCATGTAATAGTAGGGTCTATATACAAATAGAAAATACAAAAGTACATAAATATTAGAGTATCAATTTTTAACTCAATTAGCTTAAGCGATTAAATAATTAATATGATTTGTTTCTTAAATCTGTGTGTGTTAAGTAAGCTTAGGTACTTTAATTCAATTATTGGAATTTTATTAAACTGAATAAATTCATTCGTATATATTTTGGGTTTTCCAAAACTTCTGCTGTTTACTTTTAATCTTAACATACATTTTATCAGGTTTCCATCATGCTTCTATCTCAGTCACTCGAGTTCACAGTATCTAACCACATTTCACTGTACTCAACTCGTCCCTCCAACTGCAGTCCACTGCACTCGAACTCAGGTCCCTCCAACTGCGGTCCACTGCACTCGAACTTAGGCCTTCGGCTGCTGACGCAGTTGCGGACGCACACTCGAAACTCTGGTGGACTCTTCCTTTTTGGCTTTCTCAGTCTGATGAATAAAAAACTTGCCTAAACTTTCGTTGCACTTCTTAACAATCAGCTCAGCAAACCATAGGCTCCTTGTCAGTCAAAACTGGGGTCCATCATGCTTCTTTAATACATTTCCAGTTGCTAAAAATGGGTCTTGCCATTTTTTTTATGCTTTTAGGAGTCTGTATGATTAAAAACTTGCCTAAACTTTCGTTGCACCTTAACAATCAGCTCAGCAAACCATAGGCTCCTTGAGTCATGGGGCCATGACTGATAGAAAAGTTCACAATGCAACCACTATTCCATCCCTTGGTGAAAATTGAAAGCACTGAAAATTTTGATGAATTTTCCCTCATATGGCACATGTTGTTTCATTGTATCTTGAAGTGTTAACTTTTTACAGGCAAATGAAATGGGGTAAATTTGAGCAGGACATCAAGTAATAAGGATTGTTATATTGTTCATGTTCTACTGTTGCCATGGCATCTTGTTGTTATGTACAAATGCTAACACAGAATAAAGATATTTTGAAGTTACGTTCTAAAATATAACATGGTGTCAGATGTGTGAGAACAAGAAGTCATAATGGCTAACTATTTTAATACACCTACCCTAAGCTGGGATGAATGGAGTAAGTGGAAATAGAAATGTGGAATATATGTAGAAGCTTTAGATCAAGATGTCAAAGAACAAGAAAGTAAAAACATAGCAATATTCTTGAACTTAGTTAGTGATACAGTATTAGAATTATATGATACTTTAAAAGCTAATGATGTTATATTCACCGCCTTAGATGAGCTAATAGCTGAGTATGATGAACAGTTAAGGTGCTCGAATGGAAAATGTAAGTGTTGAATCTCTAAAATTCAGTCAAATAAATGAAAATCCGGGAGAATTGTTTGACATATTCCTTTTTAGATTACTCTAGCAAGCTTCTCCTTGTGAATTTTGTCATAACAGTTACAGAAATAGGATGATTAAAGAAAAAATAATCCTGAGATTACAAGACAAGCCTGTATAGGAAAGACTTCTTCCTGAACCAGACCTCAGTCTTAATAAAATAATATATATAGAGTAAAGATTTAGCAAGATTTAAAAAAATGATGTATATTAGGAAGAAGGTGATCCCAATGAGTGAAACTGAGTGATGTGTAAAGTGTTAAATAGAAATAGCAATTTTTTTTAATTAATTAATTTTTTTTGTAATTGAGGGAAGTTAGGAAAATGTTAGTATAGTGATCTTAAATAGGATAGACGGTTACAATATGATATTTTGAAAGAGGATAATGATCAATAGAATATACTTACTTACTTATTTACTGGCTTTTAAGAAACCCGGAGGTTCATTGTCGCCCTCACATAAGCCGCCATTGGTCCCTATTCTGAGCAAGATTAATCCATTCTCTATCATCATATCCCACCTCCCCCAAATCCATTTTAATATTATCCTCCCATCTACGTCTCGGCCTCCCCAAAGGTCTTTTCCCCTCTGGCCTCCCAACTAACACTCTATCTGCATTTCTGGATTCGCCCATACGTCCTACATGCCTGCCCATCTCAAGCATCTGGATTTAATGTTCCTAATTAAGTCAGGTGAAGGATGCAATGCTTGCAGCTCTGCATTGTGCAACTTTCTCCATTCTCCTGTAACTTCATCCCCCTTAGCCCCAAATATTTTCCTAAGCACCTTATTCTCAAAAACCCTCAATCTCTGTTCCTCTCTCAAAGTGAGAGTCCAAGTTTCACAGCCATACAGAACAACCGGTAATATAACTGTTTTATAAATTCTAACTTTCAGATTTTTTGACAGCAGATTAGATGACAAAAGCTTCTCAACCGAATAATAACTGGCATTTCCCATATTTATTCTGTGTTTAATTTCCTCCCGAGTGTCATTTATATTTGTTATTGTTGCTCCAAGATATTTGAATTTTTCCACCTCTTTGAAGGATAAATCTCCAACTTTTATAGTTCCATTTCGTACAATATTGTGATCACGCGACATAATCATATACTTAGTCTTTTCGGGATTTACTTCCAATCCTATTGGATTTTCTCCTAACATATTCACGTCATCCACATAGACAAGAAGCTGATGTATCCCGTTCAATTCCAAAGATCAATAGTATACTCTATGAAAAATAATAAAGTGTTGCAATGACTTGAAACGTATAAAATGTAAAAGGCTGAAGTAGGACGAATAAGATAGGATGTAGAAAGACTGTAATATATATAAAATTAATTTAGTAAGAATAGAATTCAGGAAGGAATGTGAATGGAGTGTGATCTGAAAGGTGAACTAACAGATGGTGGATATTAAAGATCAGGCACATTAGATTGAAAACTAACTATTTCCAACAACTTTCCCCTCTTTCTATTTTTCGCTCTCTGCACTAATAATGAAGTTAGTCTATGTCGTCGGACTTTTGAATCATCCTGTATAAAACTTTAACCCCAGATCTAAGAACGTACCATGCTTTTAAAAATCTTCAAACTACTGAAAATATAATATTGGATAATAAGATGGTAGTACTAGCATATGATGAGACTCATTAATTCAGAATTTAATCACTTTGGTATAGTAAAATCTAAAGATGAGCTAGACAGAATATGTAGAATTTTCTTACAAATTGTCCCCAATGTGAGGAAAATAAAAATTGTAACCCAAAACAGCCTCTAAGTCAACATAAGATCCCTGTCGAGGCTTGGCAATATGTTCATTCTGATATTTGGAAATAAGATATTTCTAATGCATACTCATCCTAATTTGAAGTTAATTTTTTTTGCAAATAAGTCAGGTAATGAAATAATAGTCACCCTACAGGAATTGTTTCCTCATCATGAGAAACCAGACATATTGTTTTCAGATAATAACCCCGATAAAAGTGAACAATATTGTAACTTTGTCAAAGATTGGGACTTCAAACAAGAATTCTCAAGTCCTAAACATCCTCAGTCAAATGTATATGCAGAAAGAGCAATAGGAATCATTAAAGAATTCCTTAAAAAAACCATAAACATAAAAAATATTAAAAAACCATGTCTTGAGCTTAGAAATACACCCATTCCACATATAGGTCTTTCCCCATCTCAGTTACTTATGTGTCGTCTCCTTAAGACAAATTTACCTATAGGCCAAAATAAACTAATTTCCAGATACTTACAATCACCAAAATATTAAAACTAATTCCCGAAACTTGAATCACCAAAATATTCTTAGGAAACTGAAGAAGATGAGATAAAAGTTGGCGTATTTAGGATTATCATTGTTTTTTTTTATAAAACTGGGACATTTCCAAATGTTTACTTAAAAAACCTTGGACATTTTGTAGGTCTATTAAAAATAAAATTAAGAAAACCAAAAATAAATAACCACATAAATATGTTTCATTTTCAATAGGACAGTAATGGTATAAAAATACACAAATTAACACAGATTCTACTTTAAAAATTAAGTGTAAATCACAAGCATATATACTTAGAAAAGTGCATCTTAAAAAATTCTGTCAACAGAAGTGTGGAGGAAAAAAGAGCATCGTCATAAGTATTGGCAACATCATAATAGAAACTGGTCAACAAGGTTTCATTGATTGACCACAAGGAGTGCTAGGTACTTGGTTATATTTTAAAATGCAATAAAATCTGTAGTCAACCTGTTGGACTATGTTCTGTATTTATTTTCATTTTCTGTAATATTCTTTTACAATTACAGTTTGCATTACTTTTTTTTATAATGTCTTCGCTTAACTTCTTGTCTGTTGGTCTTTAACTGTAATTGATTCTGTCCTGAATAATTTCTGTCCATTTATTTCTACCTTCGTATTCTTTCACAATTATTATTAAATTTTGACTACAATGTAATAAGAGAAGCAAGGCCATCACCTTGTCATTTTTATTAATATTTCTTATCAGTATTCTGCATATGGTTTCACAGAAATCGTGAAAAAAGTTCAGTTTATGTTATGGTTCCCATTTCTTTTTGTCTTAAATAAAAATAAAGGTATGACATTGTAGGCTTATGTTGAATTTCATTTATCTTTTTCAGCAATTTCGCCAGCTGACTGTAACTATGGAGAAACGCTGAGTACTCTACGTTATGCTAATAGAGCAAAGAACATCATCAACAAGCCAACTATTAATGAAGATCCTAACGTGAAATTAATAAGAGATCTGAGAGATGAAATTTCCAAACTTAAGGCTCTTCTTGGTGGCAATGAATATGTAAGTAGCAATATTTCTCTTGTCATTGAGACATTCAGAGACACAATTTTTTAATACACAGAAATGATTAAATGAGAAAGTAAGTAAATTGTGCCTGGCTCGGAACAGAAAATAATATCTTAATCAATGAAGTGAGCAGGCACAGTAATCACTAAGCCACCAAGTCCTTAAGTTAGAATATTTTGAGAAATGTTGCTTTAAAATACAGATTTACTGAAACCAGTTTATGGGATTTCAGGAAATGGAAGCCCAGCCACAAGTTTTAGCAAAATTACACCAGAAAGAACAACAGGAGAAAGTGTTGACAGAGGAATGGACGGAGAAGTGGAGAGAAACTCAGAAGATCCTGCAGGAACAAAAGGCATTAGGTCTGCGCAAGTCCGGCCTGGGTGTTGTGCTGGATTCAGACATGCCTCACCTTATTGGGATTGATGATGACGTATTAAGTACAGGTGTCACCCTCTATCATCTCAAGGTAAGATACAAACCTAATCAGATTTTGTAAACAAAAAATATATGCTGCCTGTAATGCATGTACAAAGTTTTGTAAAAATCTGCTAGATAGGAGAGAAGTTGTTAATTTTATTTTGTCTAAATGCACTTCCTATAAAGGGGTAGTTGCTCTTACACAAATTTAATCAGAGTTTGTATACTGTACAAAGAATATGATACCTGTAACTTCTGTACAAAGTTTCATAAAAATCTGATAGAGATGTTATTAATTTTATTTTGTTTAAATAGACCCCCTATAATGGGATAGTTCCTCTTAGACAAATGTAATTAGAGTTTTACACGAAAAATATATGCAGTCTGTAACTTCTGTACAAAGTTTCATAAAAAATCAGCCAGATAGGACTGAAATTATTAACTTTATTTTGTCTAAATACACTCCCAATAAATGGGGTAATAGCTTTTACACAAATTTAATCAGAGTTTGTACCCAAAAAATATATGCTACCTGTAACTTCTATACACAGTTTCATAATAATCTGTTAGATAGGACTATACTCCTATAAAGGTGCAGTTCCTCTTACACAAACGTAATCAGAGTTGATACATAAATAATATATTGTGCTACCTGTAACTCCTGTACAAGTTTCATAAAAATCTGTTTGATATTGTAATAAAACGTAAATCTTTTATCAGGAGAAATAAATTTAATATACTGGGAGTCCACAGGGCTTCAAAGCTAAATACCTGGTTCTAACCAAGTGCATTGGTACAGACTCAGAAACTAAATTTGGGCTACCAGAATTTTCCAAGTTCCAGCTGTAACATACTACACAAATATGTACTGAAATAAAAGTAAATTGGGTTGATGAAATAATAAATCTCTTATCGTAAAATGTAGACTCTAGAGTCCCTTTATAATGAGAGTTGAAACGTTGCATGATCTCTGATACCATCAACAATTAGAATACTTGGGTTGGATAAAAAGTAATAACAGTGATTTTCTGATATGGCATTCTGAAAATTTAAAAACAAAATCGTCCTTAATTACCTTTTGCCAAATGTTTGGAAACAATCAGGCTATACCTTTGCATGTTCAGATATTAAACAAATTTGAAGCACATAAGTTCATCTCTGGTATTGTATAGTATTCTTTCACTTTGGTGAAAAGTTCGTATAAATATTATTACTGTTCCAGTTAGTTTTCCGTCACTGGAAGTAAAGTATTACCCCAGCAATGTCATACGCCAAAAACATCTGGTCACAGCACTTTGTGTAGGGCACACTTTCTTTGGACGAGGAGAACCATGCTTCCATTCATTTGATTGGCATTTCAAGTTTGGTTCATACAAGTGAGTCCAGGTTTCGTCCATAGTTCGTCCAAGAAAGTCGTCACCTTCTTATATTCAATTTTAACCCATCGTGCAGGACATCAATATGTTCTCTCTTAGAGTCAGGGTAAAAACATTCTTGTTATGACCTTGTCATTTTGAATAAGTAACGTTGCTCTAGTTTTGTAATGGTCTTATTTCAGGAAAGTGAAAATTCTCTGATAGGTTGACAGAAGATGCTGGCTGAAACAAGATCTAACAGTTCTGAATGGACTTGGCAGCTTGAGGCAGAACATTGACAGCAGTGTTGCCATTACTTTTTATCCAACCTATGTATATAATGATTTGATATAACTGAAAATGAAAAAACAAAATGTCCTAAGAGAAGTAAAACATTAGACTTTTATATTGTATACAGACATTAAACAAATTTGATACATAATTTTATAATATATTATGTTATTTTATAATATATAAAATTATTACTACAGCTACTTTATCACTGAGAAATAAGAAAACCTGTTAACTTGTATTTACTAGAAGCAAAACCATTGTAACTGCTTACTGGATTATGCAACAAGATAAGGTGATGTTTGGATGTTGTGTGTTAATTCCTATATTCAATTATTATCGAGGAACTCAATCCACAGCAGTGACTCTATTTTCTCCTTTGTCAAGCCCAACTAGTGGCCTTACTCTTTAATGTTTTCAGAAGGAGAAACTCTGATAGGTACAGAAGATGCTGAGGTGAAACAAGATATTGTTCTGAATGGACTTGGCCTTGAGGCAGAACATTGTAGTGTGGTGCTGAAAGATGGAGTGGCAACCTTGATTCCTAAGCAGCAGGCGCAGTGTTGGGTGAACACTGTTTTTATTGATAAGCCTACTCGTCTGTCCCAAGGTAAGCAAGCGTAAAATAGTTGGTACTCTGAGTTCAGGCTGTTAGATTAATTTTAATATAAGTTGACTCGAGAAAACTTATTATGAATCTCTTTCATACTGTGTTTACTCGCGTAATTTCCCTCTTCAAGTGTTTCGCTCATACCCCAAGATTTTTAGGACATGCTTTGTTTTTTTTATTTATTTATTTACGTATTTATTTATTTATTTATTTATTTATTTACATTTAGGTTACTAAGAGCATCAAATATTCAAAACTGACCCAAGGTCTTTTTTCACTTCTATAATGAAAACATCTTTCGTGAACCTAAAATTATCTGAATAATTCTCTGGAAAATTATCTCTACCAGGTTAAATAAATTCTTCTAATGATCTAATCTAAAAATTATCTGAATTTGTTCTCTTCTGATGAAAGTAGTGCAGTGTAAAATGCATGTACGTTTATTTTCTTACGTAATTAACAAATTAATTTTGATACGAATATTTTACATATGGAGTTACACAGCATGATCTGAGATTAGTCAGGGTCAGCTATTGACATTGGAACTGACATACAGCAGGACAAAAAAAAAGCTATAAAATTGTTCAGAAATTACTCAAATTTTGTGTGTGTATATATCATGCCATATCTTTTTTAATCTTAACCCTTTTTTGCAGCATAGTGGTTGTTCAGAAGAACCACAGTTTTCTTTCTTTCTAAATTTTATGGCACAGATATTCCACCAAGGTGAGCATACATAGAGGTGTTATCTATGTTTTGAAATTGTGTGCAGAGTTAAAATGTTGAAAAAATTTGATCGTAGCTTTGTTATGATCCATGATATGAAAAACATAAAAAATTAATTTGTGCTGCAAAGGGTTAAGGATCTTTTTCTATAGGGATTATAATTATGTACAGTCTTGTAATGGTGGCCGGGAGCTCAGTTGGTAGAGCAGCTGGCTACGGACTGGAAGGTACGGGGTTCAATCCCAAGTGGTGACGGGATTTTTCTCGTTGCCAAACTTTCAGAACAGCCCCGAGATTCACTCAGGGTGAACCAGGTTTTTCGGTCAGAGCATGGTGCAGACCACACCACCTCATTCTAGTGCCGAGGTCATGGAAAGCATGGTGCTCTACCTCCATGCCCCCAAGTCCTTCTTGTAATTGTTGTTGGCATACATTCCAGATGTTTTATAAAATTATTTTAATATACTTTTATTGGTTGGATGATATTCTGCATTTTTAATTCTATTCTTATCTCTTCACTTCTCTTCCAATTCATCAACGAATACAAATATAAGCCACTAATTACAAATATTTATCCCAAAATAAAGCAACAATAAATTATATAAAGATTTTGGAGCAATGTGAATGCACTAGATTTAGAATTCAAAATGAAATCATGGAATTGAAATAATCTGGTAATGTTGTGGTGCAGGATGCCTACTTCTCCTGGGCCGCACAAACATGTTCCGCTATAATGATCCAGTAGAAGCTGCCAAACTGAGAAAGGAGGGAAGTCGCTCTCATCTGAATCTGTCTCGGCTGTCCCTACTGAGTTGGTCAACACCAGATCTTGCCTGGTCCAGTGAAAACCTAGACGTTTCTTGTGGGTAAGTTTCTTTTTTTTAATCTGTTTAAGACAACATAATGTATCTTCAAGAATAGTTGGTAAAGTGTCCTTGGTTCATTAATCTTGCGTTATTAACGTCATTCTAGTCAACCAGGCGTTGTTGCTACAATCACCATCATAAACGACTTTGAAACTTAATACCCAATACAGCAGGATTGAGGTTAACAAGTAGAGAGGGTAGCAGGTGGGGATCATTGGCTGGGGAACTAATGCACATAATAACAGA
Organism: Periplaneta americana; assembly: GCA_025594305.2. NCBI lineage: Eukaryota > Metazoa > Arthropoda > Insecta > Blattodea > Blattidae > Periplaneta > Periplaneta americana. Next base: position 189,685,715 of record JAJSOF020000003.1, on the reverse strand, counting down.
GTTGGGAGGATAGTACCAAACTCTATTCCAATACACTTTGTTTGCTAACTAAGAAGACAATCCCATAGTTGTTTTTCCTATTATAAAGGAGGGACCTGAAGACTTAAATTGCAGCCCAACAGTGGCGGACGGTGGATGTTTTGAAAGTTGAGAGGCCTAGACATGAATGATGAGAATATAAAAATATAAGGCCTGTGACATACTTCATTAAGCAAATATAATTTATAGATTTTAAGAAATTAAAATTAGGTTTTCTAATTTATGTTTTAGGATTTTAAATCTTATGTTTAGGAATTTATATGATTTTACGGAGAAAAATAAAAATAAACAACATACTGTTAATATTATTACAATGGCTTGGTAAAGATTGCCTCTCTTTGGGACACTCTTTAAGTCCTAACCTACGAATTAGGTATTTTTAGGTCATATTGAATTTAAGAATGTTACTCTTTGCTACATAAAACGAATAAGAAAAGCAATATTAGTCCTACTTTTCACGTGCGATATTATTCTTCTCTAGTGTTAATATTATATTATATAATTCCATTGCCGCTGTAATTATATTTTAGTTCCTATTTTATTGTACTTATTTATTATTATTATTATTATTATTATTATTATTATTATTATTATTATTTTTATTTTAATATTATATCTGAACTGCGACCGAGCACGATTGCACTGCTCATTCGGTCTCAAATTTTGTTAATACTATTGTATATTCTTTTTATATTGCTTGTATTATTTTATTTCTATTTCTCTTGTTTGTTTTGTAATTATATAATTATATAATTATATAATATTTCGAGAATAACGAGATAGCAACAAAATTGATTCGAACGTAAGAATCCGAGGCTTGCTCATTACTATTACACAGTCTAATTTTACAGCAAAACTGGACGTTCCTCTTTCTTCGCAAACCGATCAAATAGGTCATAACATTCTGAATAACTGCTACTAGAAGAAGCTAGAGACAAATCTACATTTGTTTCTAAACTCTCGATATATTTAAAATACTGTATAAGTATATACATCTCGTAGCACAAAAGAATAAAATAACAAGAACACCTGCAAACAAGAGAAAATCTAACAACATAAATGAAAACTTTTACGCAGGGAGAGAAAACTAACAACACGTGACTCAATTTTCTAAAACCAAGAAGAGAGAAAAGAGAAGCTTCCCAATACAGCTGAAACCAGCCGTGACTATAAGCAGTACAGCAGTACAGTTGTCAGTTGGGTAGGGGTCTCAAATCGGCTCCCCTCAACGCTCTAGTCAAGTTTAAACACTCTTCTAACCAGCTATCTTATTGGTTGAACTGCTGTTGTCATAGTTACCGGGAGTAGCGTCATGTAGCTCTCGCATAGACACTGCAGGCTGCTAGATGTCGACTATACAGGTCACAGCGCTATCTGTTATTTTCAGTACGAATTATTTGTACTATGTACAGTATTGCGAGCGGGCATCACAACTGAATGTGGTCGACTTTACGTAACTTACATCTTAGTCGTAGTGAATAGTAAAATTAATATAAAAGGAAAAATGTTAGTCATTTGCTGTAACTTGTCTGTGATCTTAATTCAGCTGGAATTATTACTGCGATATTGAGTTCTGGTAAAATACTATGGGAGGCAATCCCTTGTCTCCCTGAAAATCCGCCGTTGCAGCCCAAGGCTCATTGTGCTTCTGTGAATTATATTTGTAGTCAAACGACTGTGCTTTTGTACATATACAGCATGCAGCACCGTGAACTTAGTCCGAAGTATGATAATGATGATAATGATATGTGAATAAATTATGGTGAAATGATTCCGAGGTCCAATGCCGAAGACTACCCAGCAATTCTGCTTCAGTTGGCTGAGGAAAAACCTCGGAAAAAAAAACCCAACTGGGATTTGAACCCAAACCCACTTGTTTCACACTCAGACGTGCTCCACAGTGGTACTTATCCATCATCCTCATCACCAGTGGTGACTTGTGAAGTTTGTTTTCGGAAGAGTCAGTTAGAGACTCAGAAGTTAATTAAAACGCTGGAAATTTATGACACAGTGAGAACATGTGCTTAACTTACTTATTTGATTTTAAACAAGCAAGTGAAGATGGAAAGAATGTCTTTTAATAAATAAATCTCTAAGGAGAAGGGCAGTAGCTCAGAGCTCTCTCCAACCACTCTACCATTTTGTCGTTGAATATAGGTAATTAATTCTGATATGCAGATGACCCCGACCATATCTGAAGGCACTGGACACCAGCAATCCCATTAACAAAACCGTTTTTCGCAAATGTGTGTGTCATAGAAACCGTGTTTGCAATGCAAGAATAATGTTGTTGCATTGCTGTTCCTTGTGTTTAATGTATTTTTCTTCAACTTGTAATCTTTTAATATGTTCTAGTGATGATGAACCAGAGCAGTTGGATGAGCTAGAACAGCAGAAAGCAAGTTTTCTTAAGGAGAAGGAGGCCTTTAAGGTAAGAAAAGTAGCATAGAGCTGATGTAAATCATTAAAATGTAATTAAAATTAAGATATTACAGTATTAAAACACTTAGTCAGCTAGTGATATACATTGACACCAGATGTCAGCAAGAACATCATCTGATCTGACTTTATAGCTACTGAGGATAGGACGGCAGTGTCCTGAAACATGTTTAGACAACACGAATTTTAACTACATCTTAACCCCATTATCTTCTGGCCTAGTTGCCGCATAAGTGGTGTTAATGTATTACTTGTGGGGTTCAGACCTGTCTTTGTACAGTTGACTAAACAACAACAGCAACAAGTGTTTTAATCTATACTAATAATAAATCTGTAGCCGACATTTTTCTGGTAATTTTCGATTTTCCAAAAATAATTGGTCCTAACATATATAATTAACCACCCTGAAACCGAAAATCGCTTTTTTGAAATTTTTGTTTGTCTGTCTGTCTGTATGTTTGTTACCTTTTCACGCGATAATGGCTGAACCGATTTCGATGAAAATTGGAATATAAATTAAGTTCGTTGTAACTTAGATTATAGGCTATATGGCATTCAAAATACATTATTTAAAAGGGGGTTATAAGGGGGCCTGAATTAGATAAATCGAAATATCTCGCTTATTATTGATTTTTGTGAAATATGTTACATAACAAAAGTTTCTTTAAAAATGATTTCTGATAAGTTTTATTCTCTGAAAAATTTTGATAGGACTGATATTTAATGAGATAAATGAGTTTTAAAATTAAAATAACTGCCATCTAAGGCGGTGTATTGAAATAAAAAACAAATGACTTCGTCTATAAGGGGCCTTGGACACAACAATCAAAAGCTATGAAACATAGCCTACAGAGAATGTTTCTGTGTTTGTATGAAGTAATATCGGAAGCTAAATTAACCGATTTGTATAATTAATTATTATTTCATCATTGGAAAGTGTAGTTTCTCTGGATGGACATAATGCTGTAATGTTATTACAGTAACTTGTGAGTGAATTGAGGACAGGTAAGATAAAATAAAATGGCTTCTTATGCACAGAAAACTTGATAGGTTATTCTGTATATTCATTTCCTGTATTTCTTATAATAATGTTTATGAATATATTCATTTTTATCTCAGAGAATTAACGAACAACGAGAGTGTATTGATTTAGTATGCAGTAATAGTACGTTAGCTTAGCAATCCATTATTTTATAATTTAAATTTTAACTATGCTCAATTGAATCGTGTTAAAATACATAAAATACATATGCAATAAATGCAATGCAAAAAAATTGAGTAATGAGCCAAGCAGATTATGTTGCGCTGTTGTAAAAGTTGTTCCTCCTGAGATTCAAGAGCTCCCACAACAAATTAAAAACTTTCTAATTCGAGTACATCCGTTATCAAGACACTTTTTCATAATATAATATAATATAATATAATATAATATAAACATAATAATAAATCTGTAGCCAAAATTTTTCTGTTAATTTTCGCTTTTCCAAAAATAATTGTAATAACAATTAAGAAACATGTTAAAGGAATTGTCATTGCACCAAATGAGTGGCCTCTGGATCAAAATGATCGCATTTTAATATTTTAAATACAATTTAAATTAAGTAACATATTAAACGATTTATCCTTCTATCAAACACGAATGTTCCCTGGATCAAATGTCCTATTTTAATTATGTAATTACTTTATATTTATTTCTAACTTTGGTGCAGCGGAGCGCAAACAACTAGTACTGTAATATTTTAATTTTAAGTACATTTTAATGATTTATGGAAAACACTGTTTAAAATGACTAATACATGTCTACTATAGGTGATGTAAAGTTTGATTTTAAGGGCCTAGAATTCCCTATCATAAATTGGTCAGATTCCACCACTACTGCCTCTACCTCCACGACCTCCATAATTTTTTTTGCTTTCGTAGTGTTTCTTTTTCTTCACCTACTCCTTCATTATCATCATTTTCTCTTTTATCAAAATCATTATTTTCGCCTTGTGCTATATTGTCTTCTTCATACATCTTTCTCTTCATCTTGTACTTCATCGCTCTCTTCATTTGTTTTTTATAATCGTACTTATATTTGTCTTCGTGCTTTACCTCCTTCTTCATCACCTACTTCTTTATTATATTCTTCTTTTAATATCGTCATCATTGTCTTTGCCGTTGTGTTTTTTATCTTTCTCTGTCATGTACTTCACTGTCATGTTCACTTGCATGTCGTCATCTGAATCAATCAATGTTAAAGAGCACAAAGTCATTTTTTTCAGTATTATGATAATCGAAGAAATCTGTTCTACTAGCTTAGTAGTTTTAAAATTAAGTTTCTGTTGTGTTTACGTATTACTCATCATGATAATACTAAGCTAAAAATATAAGTGGCTCGTTTCATTCCCTATTAAATCCAGAAAAACTAAAAAAATCCATCAAAATGTCCACTTCGTCCTTTTAACAATGCCGATTCATTTGTAGTTTTATAACCAGTGTCATATTCTTACGTATTTCAAGATGCTCTTGATCTTTCCAGAGTTTTCTCATTCTTTCAAGAAATATCTTAACAGTTTAGTAGATGTTAAAATGTTATGTTTTATTTAACACCTCAAAATGCAGAGGTTATATCAGCGCCGCCAGATGTGCCGGAATTTTGTCCCGTAGGAGTTTTTTTGCCAGTAAATCTAGTGACATGAGCCTGTCGCATTTAAGCACACTTAAATGCCATTGACCTGGCCCGGGATCGAACCCACAACCTTGGGCATAGAAGGCCAGCACTATACCAACTCGCCAACTAGGTCGACAGTTTAGTAGATGTTTAGATGTTGATTAGGTAGCAATGGAAGATAATGTTCGTCCTTTGTATATATTCCCATTTTTGGTGGTATCCCATTATTTAATCGTTTGAATTTCATTACTTCCTTTGCTATCAGACCTTGTTAAACCCTTGCTTTTTATGTTCAATTTCTGACTTTTTTTCCTCTTTTTCGTCTTTGTGTATATGTGTTAAAATACTAAAATAACTCTCATACTTTGATGCTTCTTACAATAAGTGTGATGTGTAATTAATTTTTCGCTATACTGGAGAATTAGCAAGTTTCTTTGAACCGTTTACGTTATCACCAAATTTAAGTAAATACACAATGTCACCAACATAAGAACATGACATTGGTGTGTGGCGTTTCCGGGAGAAATTTTTTCTCTCTCTGTCTACCTCCTTCGTTCTGAACATTATTGAAATAGCGCCACTGTTAGCCAATGTGTATTTGCGTAAATATTGCGAGTAAATTATGACGAGTGCCTTAGAGGAGAGGCTCGGGACGTGATCCTTACTTGAATTTATTTTTGCGTGTACATTGCAGATTAAATGATTGAGATCCCTTTTGCTCCGGTTACAGGCCTTGCATTTACGAAGGTTATGTTAGGTTAGATTAGCTTAGGTTAGCTTCGGTTAGGTTAGCTTAGCTTAGGTTAGCTTTGGTTAGGTTAGATTAGCTTTGGTTAGGTTAGGCTAGCTTTGGTTAGGTTAGGTTAGGTTAGGTTAGCTTTGGTTATTAGGTTAGCTTTGGTTAGGTTAGCTTTGGTTAGCTTTGGTTAGGTTAGCTTTGGTTAGCTTTGGTTAGGTTAGCTTGATTTCATTCGTCCATGTAGTAGTTAAAATTATATAATATGACAGTTTTTGATTCGTAATATTGATAAAAAAAATAATAGGTCTATAATGAAAGCGGTGAATAATTTCATGGTCCCTACATTTTTTTTTCGTAAAAGGCTAGGTATTTTCTTTAGGCCAGAAATAAAACAGCAACGCCGTCATAATTACGTACTTTACGCTTTGGCGAACATTAACCGGAAATTTACTTTCCGTCATTTTAATGGTATTCCGTGAAACACACCTTTTTCCTGTTAATTTCCTTGTGATAACCTAGTTTATGATCTTATTACATCTTCATTTTCTTTTAATGCATTCAAAAAACCGCCGTTGTACTACATAAAACCTTGAACTTGACTAATGGAGTGAATTATTTAAGAATATAGTCGCGAATTTGACTACCACCATTTCGATTATATTTTGTTTGATACGGCTCAACCCGGTGACTAGTGGCCAGCGAGTAGGGTCGACTATCGATATTGGTCTGCCGTGGGTATTATCCAGTTGTTCCAATTTTTTTCTCTTATATTTAAAACACGCTTTCTTTCCTAGATAAATTCTTTGTATTTGTATTTCACTGTTTCCATACTTACTTACAAATACTTACAAATGGCTTTTAAGGAACCCAAGGTTCATTGCAGCTCTCACATAACCTAGATGGTCCCTATCCTGTGCAAGATTAATCCAGTCTCTATCATCATAACCTCCCTCAAATCCATTTTAATATTATCCTCCCATCTACGTCTTGGCCTCCCTAAAGGTCTTTTTCCCTCTGGTCTCCCAACTAACACTCTATATGCATTTCTGGATAAATCCTTCCCATTCATTTCTACATGCCCTGCCCATCTCTTTCCATACTACTTAAAAACTCACTCGTGAAGTTCACCAAGTAATTCAGCTGAGGTTACTGCTATGTAATTTGTTTTTAGGATGAATTTTAATTGTTCTTATTTTTCTCTCTCGCTTTCTTAAGTTTTATTTTTTAAACTGAGAAGTTAGGTATTAATGATGTATTAGAGTGTATTGTTATGCAGAATAACTTGTACATACAAATGACTTATAAGGAACCTGGAGGTTCATTGCCGCCCTCACATAAGCCTGCCATCAGTCTCTATCCTGAGCAAGATTAATTCAGCCTCAGTTAATTAATAACTTGTAGCTAATCGAAATAACTACTTATTTATTTTTTAGCGGGAACAAGAAGAACGAGAGCAGGACTGGGAAAGAGAGCAGCGGGAGAAGAGAGAGGCTCTAGAAGCAGCACAAAAGGAGCTGGAAGAGGTATGTTGGATGGAAAACTGTGGTGGTTATATGTACAGTATGACTACTTGATTAACTAATGGACTTACTCGTTACATGCAAGATTTGTCCTTGCTCATAACTGTTTCCAATGCTTCAAAGCAGGTCCAGAGCCTACTAGATCATTTCTCAAAGACTATCTGCCTGTTATGTGGGTGTGTTTGATTGTTGAAAGGTGTTGAAAGTGGACCAAAATGTGTGTACTGTAGATTTGTTTGAGAATTTGATCCGTGTTTTAGTGTGTTTGTAACACAAAAATTGTCACTTCGAGCCACTGTGAAATTCGAGTGGACTCTAATTTTATCTTAGCATTAATACAAAAGTGGATTTTGTGATCCCCAAATCCAGACATCCACACATAACCATTCAAGATAGCGCAAAACTGGATATCTGGTGTGATTTTCTAATTAACAAAGTAATCCACTAGTTAATCAATTAATTATATTCAAGTGTTAAAAGTAGTATACGTAAGATTCAAAATGGATTACAGTCTGACTGTTGTTGTGGTTCGTTACATGGTTACCTTGCTCATAACTGGAACCAATCCAAAGCAGGTCCAGAGCTATGGATTTTAAAAGATGATAAAATCTGTAGTATAGCTTTCCAAGAAAAATGAGCCAGATTGCCGTGTTGTAGATTTATTAAAAGAATCCAATCCGTGATTGGGAGGTTTCCAACTAAAATTTATTGTCACAGCCACTGTGAAATTCGACTCTAGTTTTATCTTAGCACTGATACAAAAGTGGATTTTGTGACCCCCCAAATCCAGACATCCACACATAACTATTCGAGATCCCAAAACTGGATATCCGCTCTGGTTTTCCTGAGTCACAGAAGTATCTAGTCATTCTTTTTCCGCGAAACAACAGTAATAAAATTGCTAGAACAGTTCGTGTATTTCCAAGTAGTTGATTTTTAGCTCACCATATCCTTTGAACTAAAATTTTTATGGAAATTCATTCACCAGAAAAATATGTCCAATTTTGTGTTATGAGTAATGTAACTTTGTTTTGTTTTTGTGATTTTGTTATATGGTAAATCTTAAATATTTAATGTTTACATTATTTTAAAATTAAAAAATTGAATTTTTATTTGTAGTATTGAATGTTATGTTGCTAGAAAAGAGAATTTCTGTGAGAGTCCTGGTTTGTGCTTCAGATATTTTGGTCACATTATTTAATGACTGAATCCTGGTGGTGTAATCATTCCATCCAGCTTTAGAGAAGTATCACTTGATGAAGCAGGTCAAAGTACTGAGGTAGTATTCCTACTATGGAATGTATGACCTATGCTAATATCATTGTCTTTATTAAGTTTCAATTGGGTATACAAAGCTAGGGCAAATGTGATATATAATTTTTTTTATTAATTTCTTACAATTATTCATGAAATAAAATATAATAAACCTAAATGAAATAAAATAAAATAAACGTAAATCTATAAATAGTAGATGCAATAAACCTAGGACTATAATTAAAAACTATTCTATAATAACACCTCTTATATACAAAAAAATCTAACTTATAAGTACCTCTCAGCTCTATTACCAATTTAAATAATTACATATCATCTTAATTAATTACATATCAACTTCTTATTTTACATATCAACTAATAATTACATATGAACTTAATTAATTATATATCAATTCAATTAAGGTACATGACACAACTTAAATAATTACACTGCACCTAAACCATTAGCAGGTGTCAGTCTAATCTGTCTTAACCTTTCCTTAAATGTCATTTTAAAAGGACCACCCTGAAAGATTGCCGCAGGTAAGCTGTTCCAGTCTACTATTGTGCATTAACAAAGGAAAATTTTGCCACGTCCGTTCTTTGTTTTCTACATTTAAACTTCCTAATATGATGAGCCCTTCCTAAGCTATGATGGTGTTGCTGACTTAGCATTGATATCAGTCCATGCTTTTGTCCCATTTAATGCCTTAAACAATGCAGTGAGTCTGGTTTTTTGTCGCCTTGATTTGAGAAGTTCCCACCCTAAGTCTTTTACTATCTCCTCACCATGTCCCTTCCCATTTTGACATATTTTGATGCCTTGAATTGGCCCAAAGTCATTGAAATTTGTTTTGTCTGCATCCCAACCTACTGCTCCATATTCCATAATTGGGCAACAAGGTAGTCATCATTCTTTTGACTTTCAGTTTAGATTTCTTCAGAATACGCATCAGGTGAAATGTGGTGCTTTCCAGGCTTTCCTTGTGGTATTAGTGACTTGTTCCTCCCAACCCAGTTTGTTACTTAAATATATACCTAGGTATTTACAAGTGTTCACTTTGGCATCCGATGAACACCATTCAGCTGATATCTGAGACAAATTTCTTTATTGTCTACAGAAGGACTTATTTTTACTGACATTGATTTTCATTTTATTTTCTGTCGTCCAGGTTTCAATAACGTTAAGATCGTTTTGTAATCGGCAATATCGCTGATTCATCATTAATTTGTCTATATATTATACAGTCGTCCTGATCCAATAACCTTATCTGAGACGTAGTATTTCTATTTATATCGTTTATGCTGACCTTCGGCTAATATCATTGTATGGCTTTCAAGTTTCATGAATAGCAAAAGCTAGGGAAAATGTAAACATTTATTTTTTTGTTATTCATTTCTTGTCTAATATTCTGAAATTCTTGGAGTCTAAATACGGTATGTCTAAACTATGAACAAGTGTCATTTAAATTCAACGACTATGACTTGCTCTGTTGCTTTCTCTACAAATCACATGACCTCAATGGCTGCCATCAGGAACGCACACAAATGGAGCAGGAATATGCAGCGCAGTGCAGACGCCTTGCTCAAGACTGGCGACGTCTGGAACAGCATCAACAAGACAACTTGGCAACACTGAAACTTCGCGAGGGAGAGTTGACTCGACAGAGGGAACTGCTGGAGAGCGAGCGAGCACTTCAGTTGTCGCAGGTGAGACAGCAACTGTCACGAGCCAAGCCTTGTTGCAAGTTCTTGGTTTCCTTGTGTTACCTAGAATAGCGTAGTAAAGAAGTAGATGTTTCAAGATTATAATTTATTATCTTCTTTACTCAAAATTTGAGGTTCTCATCAGGACTCGTAATGAGTGCACTTGTTCTAAAGGCCAAGTGGTTGCCATGTTCCCCATTAGATCTGAGGATCAAGGACAATAAAAATGCTTAACAGTGGATCTCTGTTAATCAGAAAGCTCATTCATGTTGGAGACCTGGAGTCAAAACGTGGGAAGAACAAATGAAATTTATCACAGTCATAAACTGTGTTCAGGACAGATTTTGGCATAATACTCTCATAACTGCTGCCAGAATTTTATCATTTCTCCATTAACTGTATTTATAGTATTATTATTATTATTATTATTATTATTATTATTATTATTATTATTATTATTATTATTATTATTATTATTAAAATAACAATTGCTGCCACCATCACCATCTTTAATTAGTAATGGTTTTGTTTAGTCAACTGTCCGAAGACAGGTCTAACCCTCGCAAGTGATACCAATAAGGCACCACTTAAGGGGTTAGGTACAGCTTACAGCAGTAAAATTTTGGAAATATTCAATATTTTTTCGTCAATTACTGTATCTTGTACAATACCTAATGAAAATTAGTATGTGTAAAACACTGTCCTTCTGCTATATGAAAAAAATATGTTTATAATTAAAAAAATTACTTACATCCTCCCCCCTCCCCCCCCAAATTCAGTTCACTGTGCAGTGATGAAGCGTTTCCCACATAACTAAAAAAACTATCCAACATTCTGTGATAAAATTTTTTGTGTGTATTAATGCATGTCATATCTACAAAATGATGCAAGATCACTTCTCTATCTTTGACAGATTGTCTGTTAAAAATAAATTCCTTTTAAAAAATGGTCAAATATCAGTATTTTCTTCTAACAAAAAATAAAAGAAAAATTATTTGTTAAGGAATGTAGTTGAAAGAGCATGATATTGTAAACATGAGTTTCAGCAATAAAATGAAAGAGAGAGAACATGAAAAAGTTAACAAGTTTGTGAGGTATGAGGGAAATGCTTCATCAGTGCACAGTAAACTGTCACCATTTTGAATTTTGAAAAAAATATATAAATAATTGTTTTTAAATCGTAAAAATATTTTATTCATATAACAGAAGGACAGTGTTTTACACATACCAATTTTCATTATTGTACAAGATACAGTAATAGAGGAAAAAATGTTGAATATTTCCAAAAATTTTACTACTGTAAGCTGTACCTAACCCCTTACGAGACAATTAGACCAGAAGATATGAGTAGGGTGGCCAGTTCCTTTCCCCCAATTAGTAATGGTACTCCTAAATCTCCTTTTTCTTTTTCTTCTTCCTCTACACATGAAAGCTGGTAGGTTGTTGCGTGTCAATTCACTTCAGTTGTGGATTATGATAACATCCTTATATCATAGCTGTGGTCATCCTGAAGGTCTTCTTTTGTTGAGGTTTCTGGTCACGTACTCTTTTTACTAGTGTGTTGTCCCCCATTCTGTCGATATATTCGTTGCAATTTAGTTGCCTATCATTAATCCATTACTCCAAAGATTTATTCCTTCAGTTTGACATTCCTCTCTGATAACTGAACTAGAATTTTGTCTCTCAAGCATTCCCCCTGTGATTTTTCTTAAAACTTTCATTTCTGTTGATTAGTTATTGTTCTTTTTTTAATTTGTGTAATAGAATTTGTAGATCGTTTTCACTTGAATAATGATTTTGTCGTCAGCATAGTTGATTTTTCTTCCATCTCGTAGTCTTGTTTCTTTTTCCCATTTGTTCCAGCATATAAGTCTGGCTCTCTTTGTGAATGGTTCTGTGAGTAATTGAAAAATTTACATCTTCGAAGTAGATTACTGGCCCTTCTTTTTCAGTGGATATCTCTTTCAGTCTGATCCGTCCTCCAGTCAAAGGAGGTATGATGTTGCATATATGAGGAGCATCGTTTCAAAACGTATTAAGTCCCCCAGTGGACGAAATTAAATTTGTTACTTTCTATTTATTTATCTTTCATGCTGTGAAGTCTGATGGTTCCAAGTCGTCATATTTGTAAACTGTTAAACCAGTACTTAAAAATGGTTTTGTGTAGTGTTTTGAAAACTTCTCCGGTTTATGAGTAATCCAGTTTTTCGTTGTTCGTGTAAAAAAAATTGTAAGGGGCACATAATACGTTTTGAAACGATGCTCCTCATATAGCTCATGCATTCATTAAGACACCCAAGCCCCACCACCACGACAAGGTAGAGATATCTATAAGTAAATGTTCAGTAAAATAAAGCCTTTTCTTACCTACATGGTGTCTTCATATTTGGCATCCCCTCGTTTTATCTTGTATTCCCCTCATTCTCCTTATATTCCCCTTGCTATGTACCTTTTGACAACACGCAATGCTCCTGTTGATTTTTTATCATCTTTAGTAATTTAATTTACTGACTTTGGCGGACATGGTAACCATTCGGCCACTCACAGGGAATCTTTCCATATTCTTCAAGTTTAAATCTACTTTAAGACCTGAACCCACTTAGCGGAGTCGAATCGAAACAAAATGTCTGCAGCCACTCACATTGAGTGGAACCGAATCGAACCTAACTGAATAGTATTGCAGTTCAAAATAGATCGCATAATACTGTATCTTCAGCACAGTTATGTGAAGAGGCGAAAAAATAAGAAATAAATATCCAAAACAAGAAAAGGAAATACTGGATTCATGATATTTTAACTATAAAAAATTGATATACACATGGAGAATTTTACACTTTATTTGATTATATTCTGAGAGACGGAACAAAATTTCGTTCTATTGTGCTTCTTTGGATTTTACTTTTTACCTGATTTTTCCGTTAATTTACTTATTTTGCTCCAAGCATTATCACGAGCATAATTATTACAGTAGTACTTTTGTATTTTGTGATACAGTAGCGGATATTTCTGCACAAACTGTATTAATTTTCCTTTGTTCATATTATTGAATTTTAAATTTCTGTATAGCTTACATACTATTTGGGCAATAACTTTCAATAAACAAATTATGCTACCAAAAATGGATATGGCTCATTTGTTTATTCACGAAAACATACGATCATACCCGAGAGAAGAAGTTCTATTCTGGCATGGAAGAAATATTCTAGCTCATGAATTCTATTAGGTTTGATTTGATTCAACACTCCGCTTTCTGCTATCTTCCATTTAAATACGTTGTGAAGAGAAATTCTGTTCAATTCGATTTCGCTAAGTGGAAGCGAGCCTGTACAAGGTCATAGTTGAGGAGATACTGTAATAGAACGTTTAAGTATCATTAGCAATTAATATAAACTGCAAGACACAGGAAACAACTTCCAAAAATACCTTAAGACGTATATTTTAATAGCCTTTTGTTAGAGCATATGTTCAGACTTGCTTGTTACTGTATGGCTTGTTTTATACTCCAAGTGTGTTGTTTGTGTGTTATTTTTTCTGTTTATTATTTTATCTACAGAAATAAATTCTACTTGTACTATAATTATAATTGGCGCTACCACTTTTTCATAATCTCTCACAAAAGGTCGGAGACTCTTGAAGTATGATGGAATTCAAAATTTTGTATCTGGTATATGTGCATATTGTTAGCCAGATAGTAGTATGTTGACTTTCCATGCTGGAGACTTTGGCTCAAATCCCAGATAGTCCAAATGGAATTTGCAATAGTAAAAACCAGTAAGAAACTCTGAAGATATGTCTGTTATTACTGTATTCATTCTGGGATCCACAAACTGTTGCCAAACAACTAAAGATCTTAATAATTTCTGTTGAGGTTTTATAAATTTTATGTAACTTTTTGGTAATTTGTTGCGTCTCTTTTAATATAATGCTTATTTTGTTAGGGTGGTAGGAAGGATTAATTAATTGTTTTTTTATTTTATATTATCGGTACTTACGTTGATTTATGATATTTTGATCCATTTTAAACGAGAACCATGTCACAGTGCAGCAGACTATTCCTCACACTCAAATATGCAATAATTACGTCAATTGTTTATCCTCTGGTAGTACTAGAATATGATCCCTTTATGTGTTACATCAGGCTCTTGTTTGATGTCAGTCTCATAACAATTCTTCGTTTTGAATGGATCTGCTCGTATCATCTGTATGACCATCTACATACTCGAGGGAACTTTATACGTTACTATTTGATTTGAACAGTCATCTGTTCAGACATTTTGTCCTTCTGTAAGTAACAGTGTAAAGTGACCTATATTTTGCACCTACCAGCTGACACTCTCGATTCTATGGTATATATACATCGTAAATATAAAGGTCTTGGTCTTTTTAGGGTACGCTGGGAATCCACAGTCTGTACAACAGAAACCAAATGACCTGGAAATTACAAAAACTAATGATCTTACATTACTTCCACTAGGGACCTTATTGAGGAGAGTAAAACATGTTTAAATAGCCTTAAATTAACTCCTGCTAATTCTTTTTTAAATAATCGTGAAAATTTTGTGGACTCTCGAAAAGTTAGAGATGCTTTAAGAGAAAAAGAATTTGAAAATTGGTGTACATTGCAACAAAAGGGTAAAGGAGTGATTCTTAACAAAGAGTTCCCCCCCAGCAAACAGCTGGATAAGAAATCACAAAGGTCTAACCCTCTCGGAATGGATAGACGCCCTCTGGTACTATGTTGCTCCAGTCCGAGCTGTACTATAAAGTCGAATGGTACCGATTAAAATACCCCTCATTTCTCAGCGAAAAACAAACTCTTCCCCATATCCTTGGCTTCTGCCCTATAGTGAGACCCTTCGCAACATCTGTCACCATGCTGTCTGTTCTATGCTGGCCAAGGCACTGAAGGAAGTAGGGTTTACAGTCCATCAAGAGGTGAGGGACTAGCCACACAAGGAAGTGTTCAGCAAATTGATATCATTGCCATTAAGAACAACTCGGCATACATTCTCGATCCCACCATCAGATTTGAGACACATGCAGATCAACATCAGGCTGGACAGTTTGAAAAGAAACGGATCTATGAACCAACAATCCCGTTCTATAAAGATAAATATAGCCTGTCCCACATTCATGTAATAGGTCTGATGGTGGGAGCACGAGGTACCATACCCTCCTTCTTTGCCAACAAATGTAAAAACCTGGGCCTAACACACAGCATTGTGAAGGAAATAGCCATTAGTGCCCTCAAAGGATTGGTTCAGATATTGAGAAATCATTTGTATGGGAGTGATAATGGAAATTTCAAGTTATCTTAACCGATGGCTGTTGATTGGTTTAGATATCAATGCCAATAAATCCGTACTATTACTTTTCTCGCGGTATATGGCATTCCAATATTTCTAACCTATCTGATGATATTTTTTCCTCCCCTTTCTTAACTGTAAATGAGCACAAACGCTACTTAGGTGTAAATTTTTTTGACATTTTGTATATTCGTTTCCCTAACCATTTCAAATGTATATCATTTTACCTTTTAGGTGTGTTTCCAAATTATATGTAATACGCTTTGTCAAATCTGGCAACCTTTTCTTAAGGGAAGCTAAATTTATATTATATTATATATCTACCACAAATTTCATTTGAACTTGCCAGGATTTGAACTTGGGTCTCCACTATGTATAGTTGATGCTGTAGCTATTGGTACGTCAAATGCTTTTCTGACATCTTCGAAGTTGTTTTTAAAATTTATTTTCTCATTATATGAAATCTAAACTTTTCTAAAAAAAATAACTCAGTTTTTATGAAGAGGTCTCTGGCTATTGTGATCAAGTACCCCGAATCTGTGTTGCATTTTGTTTCTCATGCTAATGCATTTTATTTTTATGTTAGTGCATTTTGTTGTTGTATGTTGTTACATTTGTTGCTGGATGTTGTGTATGTGAATGGAGTAGGTTGCCAGTGAGTATGGTCAGGTGGCAGCACTTCAGCATAAATTGGATCTGAAGCAGCAGTACTTTGCAGAGTTTATCGCCCGGAAAATTCTGAAAGAAAGTACAGAGAAGAAAGGCTGCAATGGCATCAAATCTCTGCAGGTAAGCTGCATGGTATATAGATAAGCACAAGTATTGAGCATTTGCTGATACTTCAGGTTTGTTACCTTTTATTTCTTTTGTATTTGTATAGAAATATGTTACATTCGTTTGGAAGTATAATACAAAGAGGGACAGAAAATAATTTCAAGAGAAATATTGTTCCAGAGCCGGGTATCGAATCTGGGACCTTTGGCTAAGCGCACTCAGGGTAGCTCAGTCGGTAGAGTGTTGATGCACTCAGCCAAAGGTCCTGGGTTCGGTACCTGGCTCTGGAACAATTTTTCCCTTGAAATTACTCAAGTCAGCTTTACAGGAAGCTACACTTGAAAGCCAGACTTGCATAATATATTCGTTTGATATTTAATTTAAGTCACACAGTATTTGTGTGCTGTTAAGATTTCTGGCATCTTTTCAGTCCATTTGAAAAGTCAGGACAAATGAAAATTGTGACAGTGTCGTGTATAGTTACTGTTCTCTGTTTAGGAGAGCATTCCTGCGATAGTAACAATCCCGGGCTCGATACCCAGCCCCGGAACAGTTTTTCCTTGAAATTATTCAAACCTTCTTGCTACTACCTGAAAGCCAGATTTGCATAGTGGAATTATTGATTGTAGGCGAGGATTCTTTATTCCTGGAATAGAGAATACAAAAAATAATTATTATATTAAAATCACGATGAGAAAAAAAGGTTCACAGGAACATATTCGTCATAAACTAAATGTCTTATCTTTCTCTGCTTTGATAAAAATGTACATCAGGTACGTGTGACATGAAACCTTTTCGTCAGTGAGAAACTTTTTGTTTTGTATTATACATGGGGAATATCAGCGAGGAAAATGTGAGGGAAAGTTTAAATGTGTTTTTTAAAGAGACTGGCCGTCATACTTCCATTCATTCTTCTTCCAGAATTAAATAAAGTGTTTATGTATCAGAAAGACTTTAGTTAATCTTACCTGGAGACATTGAAAACAACGTAATTATATAAATTCTGTACAAAATTGACATTAATTTATTTCAGTGGCTAGTATCAATAGGTACAATTCTAGAAGGCATAGTTTTTAAGCTCGGGTATCCTGAATATAGTGTAATAATGCTTATAATGCTACCAGAATCAATTATAGACATTCACAGTTAAAACCATTTCCTAGTCAAGTAATCGACATGACACAATTCAAAGCACACACCAACTATATATGCAAATGAGATGGTTCTAAACTTCTTTCGTCTGATTGTTTTTGTATTGATATTATTTTAATGTAACTAAATGTGATAAAATAAATGAATAAATGATTGTATATGTTCAGTGTATTAGACTGAACTAAAAAATTAAACCAGTTTTCATGGAAAAAACTAGAACTGAAAGGAAAATATATAATATGATGATAAATTTAATGATTAATTTAATAATAATAATTAATAATAATAAGTTAATAATAATAATCAGTACTTTTCATGGGATGCCAGAATTGATTACGTGCATATATTTTGGTTATCATTTAACGATGGATCCGAAAAATGTGTGAATAACTATGTTATTAATATAATTTTTCATTGAATTCCGCTTAACCCTTGAAAGTCTTTAGTTGGACAAAAGGAGGTTAAAAACGACAAAATTTCCATGCACTGGACAGTAATAATTTCCCTGACCATGAAAGTTTCTAATACATTCCATCATAACCACAAAATGATGATGATTGATGAAGTCAACATGAGATGATGATGATGATGAGGATGCAAAATAACAATAATAATAATAACAACAACAACAATAATTCATTGACCTTTCAAAAGCTTGCAAATTCTCTCAAAAGCTTTGGAAGGGTACAAAAGGAATGTAAATGTTTTTACATATTTTGTTGTATAAGATGCATCCAAATTTTTAAGGTTTATTTTGAATGCAAGGAAGTGTGTCATATATATTGAAGGAGATGAATAAAAAATGAGTAAATAAATAAATACATGACTAAATGAATGAGTGAATGAATTAATAAATAAATAAATAATAGAAATAAATAAGTAAATAAATAACATTTAAGTACAGACCCTAAACAAAATTGAGCTTGCGCAGTATGTTATAACTGGAACTTGGAAAATTCAGGTGGTCCAAATTTTGTTTCTGGGTCTGTACTTAAATAAGAAAGTAAATAAGTAAGCAATCAATAAGTAAATAAGTAAACAAACAAACAAGGCAGGCAAGGAAAGCAAAGAAACAAATAAATAAGCGCGTATATGTGTGTGTGCAGTTCTAATAGGATGACTAGCAGTGCTACTCTTTGTTTTTCCATTTGCTCCTGAAACTTGAAAGTTTTAAAATTTGACCATACTGTGTAGCATAATGTAGTATTATCCTTTAATTCTGACAAGGGAACTGTTAATGAGCTCATGTCGAAATCTCCCCTCAGCAGTTAAACAAAAAAAAATTAGCTGGCCATATTATTGTGAGAGTGTGAGAACTTTTGAGGTGTTGCATTAAGGAACGAGAACGATTACTTGGAGAGAGTAGTTGAGTCGTCATCTGACGTGAATGCCTGCTCTGTCACGTGATATGTACGATGATATTATGCACTCAACATGCTTTATCAGCTGAGTGGCTACTATTTGGGGCTATTCATTTTTTTTTATTCACTATTTAATTTCACAGTCTTACTGTTAGTATGAACATTTAATTTTTTTCCATTTTTTTTTTTTATCTGTTGTAGAGTCTAACTACATGTGCAGTTTGAGGGAAGGTTTCGACATGACCGTATTAACAGTTCCATTATGATTGTATATTGTGACTTTCATGATATTGGTCTTGATTTCAGACATTGGCTGCGGAGTGCTGTGTTGGGTTAAATGAAGCCAAAGCTAGACTGACAGATGACTCAAGCCCTGAGTCATGG
This sequence comes from Periplaneta americana, assembly GCA_025594305.2. Lineage (NCBI taxonomy): Eukaryota > Metazoa > Arthropoda > Insecta > Blattodea > Blattidae > Periplaneta > Periplaneta americana. The sequence continues at coordinate 189,666,385 of JAJSOF020000003.1, read as the reverse complement.
TCAAGTCTTGCTGCAGGCGGAGATGTGGGATCTGAAGCAATCAAGGATCTTGTCAGTACACATGTGAGTACACGATATCTTGGAGCAGTTTGTATATAATATAATATTACAAGATGTATAATGTTACACCCAGTGCTTTTTTTTCTGAAAAAAAGTTTACCGGAACTCTATCACTCAATCACATTATACAACAAAAACGTAGGTATAAAAATATTAGGCCTACATACCTTATTTTACAATAAGTTCCAAATGGAGCTCATCAATTTTAAGCATAACGGAAATTTTGCGATTTCGAGCTGTAGTTTCAGGATCAATAACGGAAGATGGCAGCGCTAGATAGCACTTTTGCTAATAATGAGAAAATGTAAACTAATGGCGGCAATTTTAATTTTCAATTTCTTATAAAATACATCTCGGAATTTGTAATGGCAAAAAGTTTTTCTGGACTAATTTTCGCTCTTTACAAAAATAATAAAACTGTAACCTAAATTTTTCTGCTAATTTTCGCTTTTACTAAAATAATTGGTGTTAACATTCACAATGAACTATCCTGAGACCGAAAATCAAATTTTTGTCTGTCTGTCTTTCTGTGTGTATGTTTGTTACCTTTTCACTCGATAATGGCTGAACCAATTTCCATGAAAATTGGTATGTAAAATAAGTTAGGTTGCACTTAGATTTTAGGCTATCTGGCATTGAAAATACAGTAGAATACCTCTTAACCAGCACCAAAGAGACCAGGCTAGTTCCAGATACGAGATTTTGCCGAATAAAGCAATAAAAATTTTAAAAAGATTACCTGTTCATATTTTATGATGACAACTGTTGAAACTGCAGCCATGTGAAGCTTCTTTCTCAATCACTTCCATGGCACTACAGCCCATGAAAGGCCAAGACCGACCAGCCGGCTGCTGGCCTCACGTCCACATGCCGAAGCAGAGGTGAACGATCATCCAACCAGAATGAATGTGGTTAGCACGATGATCCCCCCAGCCATTATAATGGGTTTGCGAAACTGGATTTTCGCTACCTATCATAGCTCCCCAAGTGCATCACGATGCTAGGTGGGCACCGGTTCCATACACTGGCCGAAATTTCACGAGAAAATTTCTTCCCCCATGAGGACTCGAACCAGCGCGCATTCCTTAATGCAAGTCCTAGGCAGGATGTCTTAGACCACGATGCCACGGCGCGGGTCTTCTCAATCACTTGGTCATAACTAAATAATATGGAAACTGCGTGGATTTTCTTTATTAAAATACATTACGCTACATAAATAATACACTAGGTTCAAATATTCACTGAACATGAAAGTTTGTGCAAGCTTCCTAATGTGACAATACTGACGGCCCGGGCTGTGGCAATATAGATGATTTAAACTTTTTTTTTTTTTGGTCCAAGCAAAAATGCGTTGTTTTTCGGTATTGCCGATTAATTATGTGCCAGTTACGAGGAATTTTATTTCACTTTCTTTAAAAGAGGGTTTATGAGGGGGCCTGAAGTAAATAAATCGAAATTTCTAGCTTATTATTGATTTTTAGGAGAATGTCACATAACAGAAGCTGCTTTAAAGAATGTTTCTGACAAGTTTTATCTTATGAAAAATTTTTATAGGTCTGATATTTAACGAGATATACTAATTTTAAAATGACAACACATTTCATGTCCGTGCCACCGCATTGAGACTTACAGTATACAGGGTGAATCTAAATTCAACCAACAAGCCTTCAGGAGTTGTAGAGAACACCAATGGTCTGAAGCCAATTGTTCACAAGATACAGGGTGTTAATTATTTTTATTTGAAAACTATTTATGCTTTATCACCTTTTAACTTTACTTGTATAATTATAAAACTGCAGAGCTGGTGTACTCTTCAGTGATGATACCTGAGCAGATCGTGATTGAGTTACCATGGAATGACATCCTTGTTGACGAAGTGCAGTGTGAAAGCGTTTTTCTGCATTCTCCATACTTGTGACCCTGCACAGAAAAAAGATACAAAGAAAATAATATTTATTGTATGTTTTATTGTATATTAATAAATTGTTTCTATGACAGTATTGTTGCGTTCAGTTACTCTCAATTGCTGTGTTTAAATTCAGACTATGAGAAATTTCTTTTATCCATGACCATAACGAAAAACATGCCTTTACTAAATACTTTTGCGTTTGTAAAGTAGGCTTTTATTCAACATTACTTCATTCCACTAGTGAGATAAAGACTTTACCTCACAGTTTGAACTTTATCTCACAGTTCATTAGTATTTTCCTAGTACCCGGGCACACACGTATACTTTTCCATTGAACTATTACTCAAGAAGTTAATGTATTAGTTACTAGATGTCACTACCTCTACTTCTTTATTACCATTTCTTAAATATACATACACTCAATCTTCTTCTCTTTTCTCTATCTACTACGTCATAATTTGTGCATTGCATCCATATCTAATATATATATATTTTTTTTAATTTTGTAATAATTTACCTTTTGGGATGCGAGGAGACGTGAACCTGCGAAGTTGGGTTTATAGGATTTTAAAACAACACACATTAGTCAACTGAGCTAAACAGATACGATGATAAATTACGTTTTAATATTCCTCTTTAAGTTTACAGAAATAAAATGTGAAATTATTTTAATCACATTAGTCCTGTGAACACTTCTAAATAATCCCTGAAACTTCAAAAGACGAAAATACACGTTTAAAATGAAAAAAATATATATTAAAATTATATAATTAATTATAATTTGTTATTTATCCAATGCCTTAGATACCATTCTTTACTAATCATGGCCTCCTACATCATGACCTACCTAGTACACGTATCGATTCTAAAATCCATACCATGTTATGTGATTATACGAGGACTTATTTTCAACATATTTTCTTTTATAAAACATAATTTTTCGTTATGGTCATGGATAAAATTACATATGGTACTTGTGAACGTGATCTTTATTGCTCTCGTGTAATTTGAGCACTCACGCAATAAAAATGCACTTACCTCACAAGTACCATAAATAACTATTACTTGCTAAATTCACTGACATCAAGGGATCTCAAAAATCTGTTGTAAGTTGGGACTTTATTCGAAATTGATCTAACAAAAATAGTAATTCAGGTATTTTCAAAATGAAATATTATACAATTTCACAAAAAAACAGTAGTATTGTTCTGTAGGCAAAAGTATTCTCTTAATCTGGCAGTGTATGCACATGTGTTAATTGAAGACTTTTGAGTGTAAATAATGATAACCCACAATTTATACATCACACCAAACAAAAGAGGGTTGTCATATTTTTCATGCAGCATATTCCTATCATCTTTTAGCATATTCCCATAATTCTTCTATCAAATGTAAGATAATGTGATTTATATACAGTTTAAAACCAGAAAACTGTAAATCTTAATTTTGAGAGTCATCATTTTTTACTTCCGTGATCTTCAATTATTGAATATGATGGTAAATTGAACTAACTATAGTGCTTTGAATTTTGAACAGTGTCAAGAATTGGCGTCATTAGAAGCAGAATTGAGAACTAGAGTGCAGTCTATAACGGAGAAGAAAAATGAAGTTCATCGTCTCGATTTGGAGTTGGCAGCTGTCACAAACCACTTACACAAGGTAAGTATTGAATCAAGAAACAATCATCGTCGTCATTGTTGTCAATTGTCTCTTTCCCTTTTGCTTCTTTTTTCTCTTCTTTTTTTCCTTTCACCTCTTTTCTCTTTCCAAAAATTAGACCATATTTAATTGGCTCAAAATTCTGGGTTTTAGATATAGGAACATCCATTGTATCAGCTCCATCTTCAGAGAAGGCAAGGAAAAGATGCGCTTCTAAATGACTCATATTATAGTGTATATTCCCGTAGACTTCTAAAATTTTATTTATTGAAACTGAAAATACAGAATGAGGCAGAAGTCAGATTACATAGGAACAGTTACCGTACAGAATATGTTCAATATGAGAACCATCTTCTTGGGCGCATATCTCATTTCATTTTAATGTTGTTGTTGTTTTCTAATGCCAGATGTTTGACAATAAAGCCATTTGACCTCTTGCACTCCAATATTTTTCAAAGATATTGTCATGGTTAGCCACTGACGCACAGATTTTGAGATGTTCTGAATCCATTTCTTGATTTGAGTTGCACAATGGATAGTTAGGAGACTGATATATTCCAATTCTATGCAGATGCTTGGCCAAACAGTCATGGCCTGTTGCCAATCTAAATGCAGCTACAGACGATTTGCGTGGTAAATCGGGAATCAACTGTGGATTATGATGCAGAGAACAGTTACAGAATATGTTCAGTATAAGAACCATCGAACCATCTGCTTGGGCGCATACCTCATTTCATGTTAATGTGGTGAGGGGTGATTTGTGTGATATGGCTTCTGTGAGCCTTTCTTTGAGGTGGTCCATGCTGTTAATTTTCTCAGCCTAAATGATGGCTTGTAAGTGTTTCCACAAGTAAACATTCAGGAGAGCTAGATGTGGTGACCATGATGGCCATTTAACAGGCCCTCAGTGACCTATCCACCTTCATAGATACTATTCGTCTATCAATGAATGAACTTGAGGATTGTAATGGGGTGGAGCACCATCATGTTATTTTATAATTGAGGGGCGTTTTCACATAACTCGTTATCTACAAAATCTTGTTTTTTTTTTTTTCAAAGAGAGCTCTTTTATAAAATACACAACTGTAGATACCGAGTTTTGAAAAATCTCTTTTATTTCAAGATAAATTTACTGATATACTTACCAACTTTAGCTTAATTCTGATAGCACCATTGGATTCTCCTGACCCAAAAACATAAGGATACGCTAAAACCTCAAAATCGAAAAAAATGTAGTTAACGAGTTTTGTGAAAACGCCCCTCAATTACACTTTTCGATAGTAAATAATTACTGTTTGCGTATCATTCTTACTTGCCACGGATTCACTGTTGATATCAGAAAACTCATCAGCAGAGCTCTCGTTAGAAAATAACCTAACTTTTTTACGAACAGATTTCTTTGTACACCATTTCGCACTATGATTCTATCACTTATCAAGTTTTACATGAAATGACCGGTTGTCGCAAAATTTGAGGCTGTCAACTCCATTTGTTGATGTGACTTTTTATTATTTCGAGACAGCTTGTCAATATAAACTTCAGTGATATTAATTGGCGTAACTCAAAATTCGGCACTTATCATCTTTTGCGCCCAGATCCTTCACACACAGATATTTTCATCACAAATAGAAAGTCAAATTTAGAAATATATAAGTCCACACCTGTGCAGTAATGTTAGCACGTCTGGCCGCGAAACCAGTGGCCCGGGTTCAATTCCCGGTCGGGGCAAGTTACCTGGTTGAGGTTTTTTCCGGGATTTTCCCTCAACCCAATATGAGCAAATGCTGGGTAACTTTCGGTGCTGGACCCCAGACTCATTTCACCGACATTATCACCTTCATTTCATTCAGATGCTAAATAACCTAAGCTGTTGAAAAAGCGTCGTAAAATAACCTACAAAAAAATATATATATAGAAATATATTTTCCTTAATAGTTCTGCATTATTTTCTCTGCTCTTTAAGTTGATACTACAAAGAACAATTATTTTTTGAAAATGGTGATAACCAAGGAAATTGAAATTGATATACTGAAAGAAAATAAACATTTTTATGCTAACAGTCTGATTTCCTTGTTTATATGTCCATATTGCATACTGAAGACTATAAAATACTTGAACAAACTGTGAATTTGTTAGCAGGGTGCTGCTGGCTGTGAGCTGGAGGCTACCAAGGAGTTATTGGCTCGACGAACGCGTGAGCAGCTTCAGGAAATCTGGAAACGCAAGCAATCGTGAGTTGGTTCAAATATGTTGTTGTTGTTGTTGTCTAGTGCCTTGCATTTGGCAATGAAGCCATTAGCAGTCGTGCTTTCCAATACTTTTGAACTGAATAAGCAAATAGCCTACAACAATACAAATATAAGACATGCAAATTTCGATGCATTTGCCACATACATTTGAATAGGGACAAGAACATTAATATCTATAAGTATATATTACTAGGTTCAAAAAGTTCCCGGAATTTGCTAGTATCATAGAAACAACGTACCTTAAACGCTATTCTACAGCATTCCCTTCAAAATAGTTGCCTTCCGCAACAACACACTTTTGCCAACGCGTGTAGAGTTCCTGGAAGCAGGCCTGGAAGCCATTTTGTGAAACCCGTCTTAGTCCTCTCGTCGCGTTTGCGATAACTCTTCAGCATTGAATCTCCGTCCTTTCAGATGACTTTTCAGACGGGGAAACAGAAAGTAATCAGGTGGTGAGAGATCAGGAGAGTATGGTGGGTGATCCAAAGCAGTTATGTTGTGCCTGGCAAAAAAATTCTTTACAATAATTGCGCGATGAGCAGGTGCATTGTCATGCATAAGGAACCAGTTGTTTTCTACCCACTTTTCTGGACGTTTCCTTCTCACTGCGTCCCGGAGGCGACGGAGGATTTCTACGTACAATTCTTTCGTTACAGTACGACGTTCTGGAATGAACTCATGGTGGATGAGACCCTGAGAGTCGAAGAAAACTTCCAACATAACTTTGCCTTTGGAAGTGTCCATAGGAAATTTTTCCTTCCGAGGAGATGTTTTCGATTTCCACTCAGATGACTGTCGTTTAGGGACTGGGTCGCACAAGTAGCACCAAGTTTCATCACCAGCAATAATTTTGTTTAAGAAATCACCATCTTCATCAGCCATACTGATCATGTCCCCAGCAAGAGTCATTCTTGTTTCTTTCTGTTCTGCCGACAACATTTTCGGAACTAACTTCTGAGACACGTAATGCATGTTGAGATGCTTGTGAAGAACATTGTGTACACTTCCGACCGATATTCCGACCTCTGCTGCTATCTCTTTTTTAATGGTTTTACGTCGGGCGTCCCTCACAACATTACGCACACGCTGAACGATTGCTTAATTTGTTGCAGTTGTTTGTCGGTCATCTTTGATGCTATCGCTGCCACCAGAAAAACGTTTATGCCAGGCATACACTTGAGTTTTTTTCATTGCTGCTTCGCCATATGCTTCTTCCAACAATCTTAATGTCTCTGCAGGAGTTTTGTGTAACAAAACACAGAACTTGATGTTTGTACGTTGCTCTGTGGACATAATTACAAAATGCGACGAACAAACAAAACACTATGATAAACAATTGCCTACAACTCAAAACCAACAATCGCCATTATAAACAAACTTTAAGGAAATGACATCATGAATGTTACCAACAAAACAAATGTATAATATCCCTTGTTATTTATTAATACGAAAAATGGTAGTAAAATTCCGGGAACTTTTTGTACCTAGTAGTATTGTAACCAAAACATCGGTTAACCGAAAGAGTTCCAGTCACAAATTCAAATTTGCACATGCACCATGTAGAAGTTTTGCTAGTGCTGTTTGCGAGATTTAGCGACAAAAAAAGAGTCTCAGCTCTGAAGGCAAAAAAAAAAAAAAAAAAAAGACTTCTTTTCCTAAACTGTAGGCCTACTTTAATGGCCCTTTTGAACTTGTCAAACTAGGCTAGTCAGTTCTCTGTTTTATTTGTAAGACGTGTGATACAAAATATATACTCTATGTACAGTTTTGTGTTTAATATCAGTGTTTCTTTGTTTCATACTGCTCCTATGACACTGGTACAATTTAGATGTAGATTCATTTTCCGGGCTGAGAGGCCGTGGTCTCTTGGTTGGTTTTATACCAGACGTTTCGTCTGCAACTGCGGCAGACATCTTCAGTCTACATAGAGAATCGATCGAAATATATAAACATAACAACAACTTTAATCGCAAGGAAGAAGGCGTAAAGCTAAACAAGTGTTGGTACCCGGTCCTAAACAGAACAGATAAGAAGCTACTACAACAAAAGGACGGAACCCAGAACGGGAGCAACGAACGAAGCGGTGTGGACCGCAGCGACAACAGGCCTCGGCCCGCAAGACGCACTATAAATACGCCCGCACAACCAGCCACAGGATCAGTTGCCTCAGGTACGCCGAGAAGAGTCTTGCGACCTTGGATACCACTCCACTGAAGATGTCTGCCGCAGTTGCAGACGAAACATCTGGTATAAAACCAACCAAGAGACCACGGCCTCTCAGCCCGGAAAATGAATCTACACTGGTACAATTTGTTTTCATAAATGATTGGTTATCCGAACACCCCCTGTCCCCAATTGCTTCGGATAATCGATGCTCTACTGTAATTTTGAACAGCTTTGCGACTTTTCTTTGTATTGCTATGTGTCAGTATCAGCTGGTAGCCTGATTTTAACTAACCTCATATCCTGATGTTAAACTTCATGTGTAAAATATTCGTATGAAAATTAAGGTATATAAAGATAGTAAACGTATATATGTGTGTGTATATATATATATATATATATATATATATATATATATATATATATTACACTACTATTTTAATAAGAGAAGCCACCATGGTGATCTAGTGGTTTCAGTGCTGGAATTATAATCCTGTGGACCCAGGTTCGATCCCCGGTATACCTCCAATTTATAACTTGTGTTGGGCAAACCCGTGGTTCAGATAACAGTGTTTTCTCTGGGAGCTCCAGTTGCCCTGTGGCATCCCAACAAATCATCATCATCTCATCGCAGGTGTAGCATAGACTGCTTCCTATGGTGCTTCATGTGCAGTGACTCTGTCAGTAAATTGGTCTACATAACTGGCTTCATAAGGGTGAATGACGATCAGTCAAGTACTGCCATTAGTAAAGAAAGAAAAAAAACTTTATAAGAGAACAAATCCGGATAATCTTCCATGTCATCATAGAAATCATAGGCACTTTCCAGTGTAGAATTTAATAATTACTTTGGGTTTTCCATGCATATTTTAACGAGAGTTTAAATCTTCATGAAAGATGCTTTTGAAGAGGAAAGATGTGTCCATTTTTCAAATGCATTCATTCATAGTTTTCTGCCCAAGGGCAGGTCTTTCACTGCAAACTCAGCAGTCCCCAATCTTCCCTCTTTTCTGTCTTCCTCTTAGTCTCCACAAACGATCCATATATCTTAATGTTGTCTATCATCTGATATCTTCTTCGGACCCCTACTTTTGTCCCATTCACCATTCCTTCCAATGCATCCTTCAGGAGGCAGTTTCTTCTTAGCCAATTTCTTTTTCTCTTCCTGATCAATTTCAGCATTATTTTTTCCTCACCCACTCTTTCTAGCACATCTTAAATGTTTATTCTGTCTGTCCATTTCACATGCTCCATCCTCCTCTGTATCCACATTTCAAAAGCTTTTATTTGCTTCTCTTCACTTCGTCATAATGTCCATGTCTCTGCCCTCATACAATACCGTACCACATGCCACACAAAGCATTTCACTAGTCTCTTCCTTAGTTCTTTTTTCAGAGGTCCGCACAAGATGCTCCTTTTTCTATTAAAAGCTTCCTTGGCCATTGCTATCATCCTCTTGACTTTCTGGCAGCAGCTCATGTTACTGCTTATAGTACAGCCAAGTATTTAAAACTGTCCACTTGCTCTACTGTCTCGTTTAGAATTTGCATGTTTTTTTTAATGTAAGTGGTGAAAAAATAACGCGAGAACAATGAAATTCTGAGAAATATGCCCATAAAATCTTTGGGGGGTGGGGAGGAAAATCACGCGAGTAAATATAGTGTGACAGCCACATCGAGACTCGATCACGCGTCCCGCAAGAGGGCAGGTCGCGCGGGAGTCAAAACGGGCTCCACGGAGCACTGGGGGGCGGCACGCGGCGGGGACAGGAGAGGAGAGACGGCGATTTGCTGGGCCGTGGCAGAGAGGGGGGGAAGTAATGCGCCTGCGAATGACGGAAGAAATCCAGAGAAGTCGAGAGGCGCCATCTTCTCGGCATCTGTAGATTGATCGCGAAATCGTACTCTCTGGAAACTATGGTTTGGTTATAAAGAGGAGACGCAAGTGAGCTGAAGCAGTTAGTTGCAGTTGCAGTCGTTGCTAGTTTTTGGACAGCAAGCAGTGTGTAGCAGTGAAGCCAGCTTCGAGACCAGAATTCGACTTTATGTTCGCAGCTGTGTGAGCGTCCTGGCCATTGGACTGTCGCCGGAAGTCCTGAGTTTAGTGCAGTGGACCGCAGTTGGGGGACCTGAGTTCGAAGTTCAGTGGACTGTCTCTGAAGGTCTTGTGTTCGAGATAATGTGAACTTGAGTGACCGAGCTAGAAGAACTAGCCAAGGCAAACGAACTGAGAACTGACAGTTCTGTGTTGTAAATAGTGCTTTGTGAACATTGGTTAAGATTAGCAGTACATTGTTGTTCGTAATAATCCAAGTAAATTGTCATTGCCGTCTGTGGAGTGCAATAACGAATACTGTGTTACTGTGTGGAGTGTTTACGGGAGTGTTTACATTCAATTATAGAAAGTGATTATTTTTAATTTGAATAAAAAGTTACAATAGTTTTTACTAGTGTCCCTATGGTGTCCACTCTCTGTTTACAGGCTGTCACTGGATTTGAAACGGCCGACTCTGATGACATCAGCTGTCGGAAGTGAGACTGAGTCTGCAGAGATGCATGCAAATCCTGCAGCTGCCACGTTGAAGGCATCTGCATCGTCGTACACAGTGTCGAGCTCCTTGGACACTGCTGATACATTCCACACCGCTTCGTCTCCATGCTCGGTGATGGCTGAACATGAGACCACAAGTGGTGAGGCTAAGAGGCCGGGTGGTCACCAGGCTGCGGGTGTGAAGCAAGTGTCAGACGACAGTGATGAACTGTCCAGCACTGACGACAGCTACTTAAGGACAGCACTCGGTAGCAATGGTATGGTGAACTTAGATCACTCCAGCAGCTCATTTGAGAAGATTTCTCCTCCTTCGGAGATTCTCAACAACTCGAGACAAAAGGGATCTCAGTTCATGAATGGAAAGGTAAGACTTTCATTTCTCTAGTTCAATGGCCAGACGTAGATGGGAGGATAATATTAAAATGGATTTGAGGGAGATAATAATAATAATAATAATAATAATAATAATAATAATAATAATGTATTATTTTCGCTGGCAGAGTTAAGGCCATAAGGCCTTCTCTTCCACTCAACCAGCCTTAATCAATACAATACATATTTAAATTACGAATATATAAGTTTTAACGACTAGTAGACTACATATTTATTTAAATTTAGATAAACCTATAAGGTAAAGTAGTAACTTAATTTATGAGCTAATTTAATTCAATCAATTATAATTAATTTGAGATTTGAGATAGCTAGTAAAATGATGAAAATTAATTGAATATAAGCTTACTAGAACTATGTTACAGGGAGATATGATGGTAGAGACTGGACACATAACCTGTTTTTTATTGACAGGACAAGAGTATTTAATAAACACTTAAAAAACAAGTTCCTTGCACCTAAAATAAATAATTCAGTAATGCAATAATGACACTTCTTACATGGCATTCTGAAGTCGTTACCTAAAAATTACTTATGTCTCACCCAACCACCTTAGTCTCGAGAATCTAATTAATTCATTCATTCATTCATTCATTCATTCATTCATTCATTCATTCAGAGTTTTTGCCCAAGGGCAGGTTCTTCTCTGCAAACCCAGCATTCTGAAATCTTTTCTCTCTTCCACCTTCCTCTTAGTCTCCACATACGATCCATATATCTTAATTTTGTCTATCATCTGATATCATCTTCTGCCCCGAACTTTTTTCCTGTTCATCATTCCTTCCAGTGGATCCTTCAGTAGCGTAGCTAGTGATTCAGCCAATTTTTTTCTCTTCCTGATCAGTTTCAGTATTATTCTTTCTTTATCCACTCTTTCGATCACAACTTCATTTCTTAAGGTACGGTCACACATCGCTACTTTTGCAGCGCTGCAGTACAAAAAACTCCGCAACTCTCGTACTGCGACATGTGAACAACGGTGCAACCCAAAAAGTAGCGGCTGCCGAACCTGCTGCTCGCTACTTTTTCATGCTGCGCGCAGCTAAAAGTAGCGACGTGTGAACAGGGTTCTCAGGGTTGCAGCTGCAGCATTTTTTATATCGGTTTTGTTGAAACTTTTGCTGCAGTTGCGACCAATGTTGCCACTCATATGTGCCAGTGATACTTTTATTGTTTGGATATATTTTAATGTTAGATGTGATGAAAATAAATTATTTGTAACAGTTATTAAATGCACAACACAGTCTGAGCATAATTGCTGACGATATAATTCATTTTTTTAATTTTCTGTAGCGTAGTTTCAAACAGGAGGGTTGCCAACATTGATTACGTGAATATGTTGTTGGTTATCATTTAAGTATATAGGCGTTTTTAAAAGCTTTATAGTAAAAATAATGCCAATTTCTGAATACTAGTTAGGACAGAAAAGCAAATAACAGATAAGTAAGCTTTCGCATGCGTTTATTAATAATGCGAACATAACCACAAAATGTATATTGAGAAGTCAACACGGAGATGGAAACTTGCAGCATGACTGTGGCTGCAAAAGTAGCACCTTGTGTGTGAACAGACTTGCAACCTCCAGTTGCAACTTTTGCTGCACTCAGGTTGCACAGCACGAAAAGTACCGTGCAGCACGCTACTTTTGGCTTATGTGTGAACATGACACGCAAAAGACACGCAACTTTTGCAGCTGCAGTACAAAAGTTGCGCAGCAAAAGCAGCGACGTGTGACCGTACCTTTATTCTGTCTGTCCAGAGAATCTAATATATGTTACTAACACTTCTATAATTTCATGGTTGTATCTGCAGCTCCATTCATTCCCAGCTCTAACAGCCTTCTTCTCAATATTTGCAGTACATACCTGGCAGTCGACGCATAAATCAGATTATTCTGCAGGCCTCGAACCCTGACTGCTTGTGTGTGAGTGATGCCATGAGAGCCATGAAGGAACTCTGTCAGCGAGTCACGCACCAGAAGATGGTCATCATGCAGAGCTTGGAGAACGACTGTGATAAGGGAGAGCTCCACAATCAAATTGCTGTGAGTGGCTACTGAAGATAGAGAAGGAAACTGATTTGTCTTGCGTGTAGTTTTTAACATTCATATTGACGATATAATGAGACAACTTTCAAACAGAATCTTTTTATTCTTCTTTGTACAAGCTTCCAGCATCATAAGTTGCTGAGTATTCAATGTCTCGTGTATACATGTCATTTTTTTTTTATTTTAGTGCCATTCACGATCTCAGAAAACCAACTCTGATGGAAAATACTTGCACCTGTTGAACTACACTGATAACTATGTTAAAACTTTCATTCTCATTGACTTTAAAGCTGCGATTCAGGCAATTTCAAATACTATAGTCCCGTCGATCTAATTTCCGGCAGCCAATCGCGTTGCAGGTCGGCTACATTTAAACGTGTGCGTCTTGTGATTCGCTTATGAAGACGTTATTCATTTCGCCCGCCATTTTGGCTCTTTCGTTGGCGTTCGCAGAAAGCACACGAAGACATTATTTGCCGCTTAATTATTTGCTGAATTACAGTGCGTTTGATATATCATAGGAGCTACGACATGATAATGTTTAACGGTGTGACAAATAGATTCCTCGTATGGTAGCTCGGCAACGAAAGAACAAAAATGGCGAACGATACTACCTACCTAGACTTTATAGAGCCATCACTTCCTAAGATGTAAGCAAAGAGGAGGAGTCACTCGCAAGCTGCGAGCAGACACGTCATTCATCAGTGAATTCCATCCTACTGTAACATCAGAGAAAATGTTACTTTCCCTATCTTCATTTCCCTAAGCGCTAGTTCAGCTTCTTCTCTTAAAATAGAAAATCCTTTTTCGTCTTCTGATACGCCTGTTTCATCTTCTATAGCTAAGTCATCTGGACGATTCCCTGTGTCATACAACTCTTCTACATAATTATTTCGTCCAGATGCAACTGATAAGGCTGTCGGACGTCTTGGTCATGACGATATCCTGAGGAGCGCCATCCACCTCGTCGTTCTGTGCAGTTGTATCGTGGTCCGTCGATATGACATTGCGACCAGACGGCTGGGGAGTGTTGTTGGGTTGACATGGTGCCATGTTAAACCACCAACGACGTATGCAGATAAAAGCCAGACCAGATCCGGCGACAGCAGGAAACTCATCTGGATCGGTTAATTTATAAAATATTCCGCCGAAAAAATCTTGTACCTACAGGTCATCGATGTCCAATATAGTGTTAACCATTACGGGAATATGAATTTCAATTTCCTCCTCCACCTTAATGAAAATAGCGGATGTATGAATTACTAGTTTAATTGATTTTTCTTCTTCCAAGTATTGTAGAATAAAGTTCACTGCATCGTCGTAATTGTCCGTGGCCCAGTAGGCAGAAGCTGGGATAGTGCCTTCACATATTGGATGGGCCATATTAGAACTGCACTATGCAGGCAAAGAAACTGCATCGTCTTTTATAGTACACAGTGAATGGTGGAACGTTGCCAATTATTTTCCACATCATTCATTCCACTAGTTAATTAATTAATTTGACTGTAAGGCCGTGTATAGGGTGTTTGAGAATGATTATGAATATATCATAAGGATGTGGTTGTGTTCCACAGGTTCTACAGGAGCTGCAGCGCCAGTATGTGCGTCTAGAGCTGGCTCTGGAGCAGCACCCTCTGCGGCCACTGCAGCCGGACAGTCCAGTGAGGTGCAGCAGCGAGGAATCCGACGACATGTCCACATCCGCTGATGACGGGTTAGTGAATACTTAGCAATAAGAATCATTTAATTATTGCTAACTCTTATTACTGTTTATTGCACAAGCTGCTCCACAATCCTAACGTCTTTGCTTACTTACTTACAAATGGCTTTTAAGGAACTGCAAGTTCATTGCCGCCCTCACATAAGCCCGCCATAGGTCCTTATCCTGTGCAAGATTAATCCAGGCTCTATCATCATATCCCACCTCCCTCAAATCCATTTTAATATTATCCTCCCCAAAGGTCTTTTTCCCTCTGGCCTCCCAATTAACACTCTATATAATTTATGGATTCGCCCATACGTGCTACATGCCCTGCCTATCTCAGACGTCTGGATTTAATGTTCCTAATTATGTCAGGTGAAGAATACAATGTGTGCAGTTCTGCATTGTGTAATTCTCTCCATTCTCCTGTAACTTCATCCCTTCTTGCCCCAAATATTTTCCTAAGAACCTTATTCTCAAACACTCTTAATCTCTGTTCCTCTCTCAAAGTGAGAGTCCAAGTTTCACAACCATACAGAACAACCAGTAATATAACTGTTTTATAAATTCTAACCTTCAGAATTTTTGACAGCAGGCTAGATGACAAAAGCTTCTCAACCGAATAATAACACATTGCCCATATTTATTCTGCGTTTAATTTCCTCCCCAAGTGTCATTTATATTTGTTACTGTTGCTCCAAGATATTTTAATTTTTCCATGTCTTTGAAGGATAAATTTCCAATTTTAATATTTTCATTTTGTAGAATATTCTGATCACGAGACATAATCATATACTTCGTCTTTTCGGGGTTTATTTTCAAGCCTATTGCCTTAGTTGCTTCAAGTAAAATTTTCGTGTTTTCCCTAATCGTTTGTGGATTTTCTCCTAACATATTCACGTCATCCGCATAGACAAGAAGCTGATGAACCTGTTCAATTCCAAACCCTCTCTGTTATTCTGAACTTTCCTAATGACATATTCTAGAGCAAAGTTAAAAAGTAAAGGTGATAGTGCAACTCCTTGCTTTAGCCCGCAGTGAATTGGAAAAGCATCAGACATAACCTGGCCTATATGGACTCTGGTAACAGCAATAAATTATAATTAAATATATTAATCTTTTGTTAGAACCTTTCTAATCATGTGTGGATATTACAAAGATCAAGTACTCTTCTGTATCGTAATTGAAGCCATAAGAATTAAAGTTTTATTAGCAATCTTGAGACAGGGGGTAAGGAATACTGATATCCTGTTTGGTTGTTATAGTTTGTCGGACTTGCTGGGAGACACCATGAAGCTGGACAGCGAAGAGTTCCGGAGTGATAACGAAAGTCCAGTTTGCAGGAAGTCACTGGATCTCAGACATCGACAGAGGATTATGCAGTATGTATCCAGGAAGAAATGTCAGATATATTCACTTGGCGTTAAGTGAATTAGAATAGAGTAACTTGTAGGAGAGCAGAAAGACGACAAAAAGGAGACATCTTACTCATTGGTCTCGTTATAAGTCGAAAAATCTAATTAACTTAGCCAAAGTTTGTGAATGAAGAAGAGTTCATGTTGGGTGTGTGTATACGTACATGTGGATTGTGTGTGTGTTTGTGACCGCTTGCATCTCTATCTTATAAATTGCAAAACAACATACCCTGTACTGAGCTTATGAGTATGTCTCATGGATAAGTAATATTGTGACTATTTTCGATCCTCAAATCCTTGACCACATCACTATGCTCATCTCTCTTATTCTTGTCATCAGATAACACGTAAGTTTCCATATCACTAGCTCAATATTACAAGGTTCTATGTCTATATCAGAAATATTACTAAATACACCCTTGTAACATTTAGCCAGCGATATGTCTGTAAAACAAATCATAAAAAAAAAAGAAAATCGCCAGTAATTACAATTTCAAATTAATCCGTGAAAATGGTAATTGAAGACCTCCCCAGAATAAGAATGTAACCAAAAAAGTGTAATTCATGTTTCAGGAGAAAGGAAAATAATTGTAGGGGCATATTTCGTTAGGCCTATATTTACTATCACAACAATTTGACTAAACAAGGATACAAGTTTATTAAGGCATTGAACGCAATAATTTAGTGTTATAAATAAATGCTTTAAAATTATTTTATTCACCTATATCACATATTTTAAGAATTTGATGTTTCATCATTTTTCTGGGAAGGTCTTCAATTATGTTGTTGCTGTTTTCTAATGCCAGGCATTTGACAATAAAGTCATTTGACCTCTTGCACTCCAATATTTTTCAAAGATATTATCATGGCCAGCCACTGAATCACAGATTTTGAGGTGTTCCGAATCCATTTCTTGGTTTGAGTTGCACAATGGACAGTTAGAGGACTGATATATTCCAATTCTATGCAGGTGTTTGGCCAAACAATCATGGCCTGTTGCCAATCTAAATGCAGCTACAGGTCTTCAATTATAATTGGAGGAAAATACTGAATTGATACCTGAAGCATCACGTAAATCAGCTGTAGCCATGTTTAGATTGATCACAGGACATGATTGCTTAAGCAAATATCTCTACTACAGGTTTGGAATAAGAACCACACCAAACTGTCTCCTATGCCATCAGGAAGTAGAGATGGACATTGTTGTTGTTTTCCAATGGCCGCTTTTGGGATCATTTAACCCATTTTGCTTTATGCCTCCCAGTAAAGAGCACTCAAAATCTGTGAAGTTCTTAAGACACCTCATGACCTACTATCAAAATACTGGGAAGCAAGAAAGAAAATAACTTTGTTATTAAATTGAGTGCATTAGACGTATACATACTTTTGTATAAATTACAGTGATTTTTAATTTTATTTGTCAAGAGGTTGATTATGTAGGAATTAAAAGCGATACTTTTCTGCCTCTAGGGATGGACTGCTGTCACCTGTGAGTCCTGCCTTCTACACTTCTGTTTCTGTAAGTATAATTGTACAAAATTGTTTTCAGATTTGGAAATAATGAAATAATGTAGTAGTATACAGTTACAAAAAATATTGGACTCAATCTCGAAAGTATATTTTGTCTTAGTTCCCCCCCACCCCAAGAAAAGAAGTAAGGCTAAGTACTGGTCCTTAAAATTGCTATAAAGCATTAGACTTTTGGGTGTTAACACCGTATCCTGGAAGTTACATCTCAAACATTTTGGAACGACTAGATCAGCGATGGAGAACAACCTCTCTCAGAGAGATTAGCTTCTCCCGCTGTCTTAGTTGCTGTTGTATGCTTAGTGCCCTATTTACAATACGAGTTCTCCGCCCTGAACTAGATACAGGTCCATCATCAAGGCAAATAGATATGACCTGAAGAATCACCGACTCTGTTGGGCTGTTGTGTCTGGCTACTTCAAACAATTGATTCCGTTTGATGTTTATCGGCCATTTCTCGAATTTCGATGCTGAATAAAGTCTGCAGTTGAAAGCATCATTGAATAAAATATTACTGTTGTTGAGACATGCTGTGTTTTTCCAATGACTTTCTTTCAATGTCAAACCAGTTTTTTTTTTTTATGTTTTAATAGTGTGGAGTAACAGAAAAGTGTCATGCCACCCGAGATTAAATTTACATACAGTAAAACCCCCTTTTTTTTTACGAATCTCTGAGGGATTAGGCCTACTTATTTTTCCTTAAAAGGGGGTTTACATGAAATGGGAAGAAAAGGCTAAAGTTGTTGTTGTCTAGTGCCTTGCATTTGGCAATGAAGCCATTAGCAGTCGTGCTTTCCAATACTTTTGAACTGTAGTTTCTTCTGATCTTAATGCTTCACAGGTCTTCAAGTGGTCTTCATTCATTTCTGCTGGATCGTTACACAGGACACATATTTTGAAGCTGAGATACCTATTCTGTAGAGATGACTTGCTAGACAGTCATGATTTGTCAATAGTCTGAAGGCTGCAACTGCTGTTTTCCTTGGTCTGTGGGGGATTATATCTGGGTTGGAAAGTAGTGTAATCCATTTTTGTCTTTAGAATTTCATTCTATTTCTTGTAGGTATGAATGAGAAAATTTTGTAGTGATCAAGCGTTTTATTGAGGAATATGAAAATTAAATTTAGATTTTGTTTTTATTGTTGTGCCTTTCTTGGCAAGTGTGTCTGCGGTTTCATTCCCCATGACTCCACAGTGTGCTGGAATCCATTGGAGATGGACAATCTTATTAACTTTTTGGAGTTGTGTTAACATTTTGTAGCATTCTCTTATTTTTGTTGACTTCTTTGTAGCATTTGAACATATTCCCTGAATTGCAGCTTTAGAATCTGAAAGAATTACTATCTTGTTATATTTATTTAAGGGAAGATTTAATAATTGTCGGAGAGCAATGTGTATAGCCTCTATTTCACCATCATAATTTGTAAAGTAACTAGTACTAATATCTGTGTTATATAACCAAACATTATAATTATTTAATTAGGCCTACAATTATTATTTACAATACATTTCTTTATAATAGTTTCTAACTCTCCAAATGGTGAGGCACAAATGTTTTTTTCCATTTGGTTGAACCCAAACCACACTGAAACTCTGCATTGAAAATTTCTTCTTTCTTCTTCATTATTCCCCGCAATGAAGTAGATAGCAAACCAATGCAAAGCAAGTCTTTACCAATAACCAAAAATGTATTTAAAAATAGGCTTAAGGACTTTACTAATAGACGGTAGTATATTATACACACTACTTAAAGGGTGTAATTGATATTTTGTTATTTGAAGTGTTCTATCAGTGAGGAAGTGTGTTGTGTCAGTGAAGTGTGTAGTGTTAGTGAAGTCTATTGTGTAAGTGAAGTGTGTTGGTGTCAGTGAAGTGGCTGTGCAAAGTATTTGAACAGCGAAATGGTTAGAAGTGTTAGTGAAATCAGGTAGAATCAGTGCAGTGAGTGAGTTGACAGCGAAATAAGTGTAGTGCCGAAAGGTACTTGTGCAGGTATGAACCTGTCACACTCATGGGTCTTAGTTCGAACTTAGGGTTAAGATACAAATTAGATTTACTTTAAATGTTATTTTAAGTGACCATGTTTCATTTCATTTAGGATGCTCCTTGTTATTATTATTATTATTATTATTATTATTATTATTATTATTATTATTATTATTATTATTATTATTATTATTATTATTATTATTATTATTATTATTATTATTATTATTGTTTTTATTAGTTGTGTGGTTATTATTGTCATTATTGAGTGTAATTAGCAGGAAAGGATTTATATGTAAATACATATTTACTTATAAAGCTAATATAATTTATATTTTGCATTATCTTTATGTTTCACAATGTGTAGGGTTGAAAAATCCTACTTTTATTTTCCATATTTTTCCATATTTTAGAGTTTAGTACATATTTTCGTTAATTTCCATATATTTTCCATATTTCATATAAAACAGTCCATATTATATTAGGTTTAACAATAAAACAAAACAAAATTCCATTAACTTTTAAAAATACATTTCAACAATAGAGATTTAAACACATGTTCAGTAATCCCTTTAACATCAGAGTTATTTGAAAATTAGCAGTCCTATCAACAATGGGAAAGTAAGTTACAAAACTGTATTAATTTAATTTAAAATTTTTAACAGACTTCAGTTGTGCAGCTCAACAGTTAAATGCCAGTCAGAGTACACATAGGTTCAGTTTTGTAAATCATACTATAAAGACGGTAAATATGCCAAAAAATACGTCATTCAGTCAATTTAAAATCAAAACTAACAAGTTACATTTCAGAATTTAAAGAAGATGGTTTATCAACTGACAATAAAATATTATTTTGTAATTTGTGTCAGTGTGCAGTATCATCTACACAAAAGTTCCTGGTGCAACAACACATTACAACTAGTAAACATCAGGCCAACAAACAACTAAATTCCAAGCAGAGACAATTGTTTTTAACACAACCAACAACATCGAATGTAAGATCTGAGTTTAACATCGACCTGTGCCGTTCTCTCATCTCTGCTGATATTCCTCTCTACAAACTAAAGAATAAGGTCTTCAGGGAATTCCTTGAAAAATATACTCAACATACAATCCCGGATGAGTCAACACTTAGGAAGACGATTCCATCCATCTACGATGAGACAATACAGAAGATAAGAGATGAAATTAAAGATAGTTCAATTTGGGTTTCCATTGATGAGACTCCCGACAAAGAAGGTAGACTTGTTGGTAATGTAGTTATCGGTTTGTTAAGTGAACAATATTCTGAACGAATTCTTTTACATTGTGATGTTCTAGAAAAGTGCAATAACAAAACTATAGTTAAACTGTTCAACGAAGCTATGGGTATCCTGTGGCCAAAGGGTATTATGTACGATAATGTGTTATTCTTTATTAGCGATGCTGCCCCTTATATGGTCAAAGCTGGACAAGCATTATCTGTTGTATATCCTAAATTGACTCATTTTACTTGTGTGGCGCATGCATTTCATCGTTGGCAGAAGTGGTCAGAGACAATTTCCCTAAAGTAGATTTGTTGATTTCATCAGTGAAAAAAGTATTTCTCAAAGCTCCCAGTAGAGTTAACGTGTTGAAAGAAATGTACCCTGAAATTCCATTGCCACCAAAGCCAATTTTAACTAGATGGGGTACATGGCTAGAAGCAGTTGAATATTATGCCGAACATATAGACTCTATTAACAATGTTCTCCTTGCATTGGACTCTGAAGATGCAGTCTCAATTGATACTGCAAAACAGTTACCTGTGACATAAGTGTGAAGAATGACTTAGCTCACATTCAGCATACATTTTCATGCATCATAAAAACGCTCAAAAGTCTCCAAAATAGGCACCTTTCACTATCTGAAAGTTTTGAAATTATAAATAGTACTGTGGAACAACTGAATCGTGGTAGAGGTAAAGTTGCAGATGCAGTAAGAGCTAAGGTGGACACTGTACTTTCAAAAACCCTGGATATGAAGAACTACAAAAGGTTGTTGCTGTGATGAGTGGTGAATCAACAGTGAAGATTAACTTGGACTTATCCCCAGCAGACATTGTGAAATTGAATTATGTACCAGTTACTTCTTGTGACGTCGAACGCTCTTTTAGTCAGTATAAATCTATCCTCAGAGACAATAGAAGAAGATTCACTTTTCAGCACTTGAAAGAAATGTTTGTAACCTATTGTTATGGTAACAGACAATAAAAATTGTGTTTTGTTGAAACTACATTGGAAGATAAGGTACGTCCATTATATTTTTGTTTAGTTTGATTAAAATGTACCAATATTTAACGTACATAGTCATTTTTTTATAATTTTAAGTCCATATTTAATTCCATATTTTGGTAAAAATCCATATTTAATTCCATATTTTGGTAAAAATAACTACATATATATTTACATATTTCATATATTTTTAGTCCATATAAATCCGTTCCCTGGTAATTAGTTACCACTGTCACCGGGTATACACCCATTTGCAGTGTGAATAAATACATACATACAAACCATGCCTTTTTGCCATATGCGGTTGTGTTATTTGAGGATTAACCTCGACATTGCTTATTATTTTCACTTTCCGCTCTTTTAGTCTCATTTATAACGTTACATAAAGAGCATAAGTTAAAATAAAAAAAAAACACCTTGGAAACAGGATCCACGCAACTTGCGAGAACAAAGCAAGCTAAACAAAAACTCTGTAAAAGCAGTGCAAAGCTAGACCGTAAAGAATAATGCCGCCACGTAATGCCGCATTACTATCGACTGAGATTCGCTATCGAATATGCTGGTACTATTATTATTGAAAGTCGAGTCGATATTTTGAACTTCATTATCACAAAATCCAGTTGAAAAATATTCCTTAAGAGCAGGATTTTCCTTAAATCGATTTCCTTAAAAGCAGGAATTAATTACATTATTCTTATGATAATTTGGCAGTACGATACTGATGTCAGTTTTCCCATCCCGAAACAGTTCTTTAAAGTCGTCTTTTTCCATACCACCTTTTTCCTAAATGTAGTGGCATTTTAATTTGTTGGTTGCAGAGTCAAGACATGGAGAGTTCTTCAGGCGTGAGCCTCAGCCTTGCCTCACCCTCCAACAGCCACCTGGTGGTGCACTGGGTGCAGATTCCTAGCTATGTGCTGCGAGGTGCAGGCTCCTCCACCCATTACGAGTACGAGGTGCGCGTAGACATGGGTGGGGAGCGGTGGTCCCTCCTACGTCGCTACAAGCGCTTCCGGGAGCTGCACATAAACATGAGGGACAAGTATGGTGCACCGGTGAGCACAAAGTTTTTTTTTTTTTTGTTTGTGGCTAATACCTCATTTCAATCAAGCAGCTTGGAAGTGTCAAGAATTCAAGTTATAAAATGAACTGCATTTTTTAATGTGTGTGATTTTCTGTTTTGTCCTGTTGTACTAACAATAAAGCTTGCAACATGTCCTGCTAAATTTTGTGTTCAAAACCTTCCAAATTTTATAGTTGAATATTTCCTTTTGTGGAATGTCATCTGAATTGGTGATTAAAATGTTCTCATCTGCAAAAAAAAAAGGAGAACTGGACGTTTATTTTTCTCATGTTTGTTATTGTGATGCTTTTTTTTTTTTTTTGTTCTATTTTGAATTTATTTAATTTAAAGAGAGGTTAAATATTGGTGATAAACGTGGCAACCCTTTCTTACTTCATGATTGATTGACCTCTCCTTATTTTGTTGATAAGTACTGTATATACATGAATACTCCGAGCCATCGAATAATCCGCGCACCCTAATTTTAGGAGAGAGAGAGAGAGAGAGAGAGAAAAAAAAGAAGAAAATTGGCAGTAATTTATATTTTATTCACAAAAAATTAATCGTACATAATGATGTACACCAAAAATAAATAAAATATCAATTTTTTTTAAAAACGCGTCATAATCTTCACATGCTTTTATAGAAACATCCAGGACTCTACCTACAATAGTAAATTAGGAAACATTATCTTTGATAATTTTGTAGACTAATGGCGGTTATGATAAATGGGTCCAGCCAATCAGAAAGAGACCATCGTATGTCTCACCTTTCATGCCATCTATGCGAGAGATGTAGAATGTTTTTGTTCTACCCGTGGTTTGCAAAGGGAAGAGTCTTGTGAATTGTTCGTTGATGAGACCGATGTGCGAGTCCGGACAATGCTATAGTATAACGAGATCCAGTGTTTGAAGCGAAGCGGTACCACTGTTATTTCAAATAATGCAAGCACCTCAGTTTTTCTTTGCTAAATTCTGGAAAAAATATGTGTGGAGTATTCGCATATATACAGTATTTATATTATTTTGTAATACTGGATTTAAGTATTTTTATTTTATAATACGTTGAAAAGAACATTTCTTTTAACATTGCCAAAACCTTTAACATATTAAAATATGTTGTTGTTGTTTTCTAATGCCAGGCATTTGACAATTAAAATATGAATCTGTATATGAATGCACCAAAATTGATATTTGAGTGAAAGCAAATCGTTTTCTTTTTCACAGGTGGAGGCACTAGCTTTTCCTCCTAGACGATTCTTCGCAAAAAATTCTGAAACACTAGCTCGACAAAGAAGGAAGCAGCTAGAAGATTATTTACGATGCCTTCTGGAGGTCTGCTCAGAAATACAGAGCTGCCCTCTGTATTCGTGTCGAGAGAATCCTACGAAATTAGCCCTGCTCGAATTTTCTGCCTTCTTCCGCAAGGGAGTGTTTGAGAGCACCAAGTATGGCACTAGTTAAGTATAAGAAAATTTAGACTAGATTTTAACATAAAAGTGGTTGTGGTAAGCCATTTTAGTTCTACCTTAATGCTCAAGTATATGTTGCATTTCATATTACTTGTACATCATTAAAACTCAGCTTAGTGAGTTGTAGAAGGTGGAGTAAGACGATAAATCCAGTCCTTTTAATACCGCTTCTTAACAAAGTGATAGTCATTCATGCTCTTCCATTGTTCACTTCAGAGGAATAAATTATATTACTCGTTTTATATTTCTTCCAACAGAGTATAGCTGTTTGTTACTTGAATTTCATGAAGACAGAAGTTCTATATTTGAAATAATTAATTGTTGAATTTGTTGTATGCATATTGACATACGAGATTCATATGTATTAGGTTAGATTATTATAATTACAATTAACTCTTTCTCTGACACCTGCAATGTATGTCATCCAAACCATGCTACCAATTTCCTGGCTTATTTGCCTTATTGCTTTGGTGTGTATTTTTGTCAGGGAACATCCATTAGAGAAATGAAACTCTAGTTGCTTTAGTCTTCAGACCTAGGTTTTTGGTTTTTCTTCTTCTTTTTCTTCTTCTTCTTCATCTTCATCATCATCTTCTTCTTCTTCTTCTTCTTCTTCTTCTTCTTCCCGTCAATTATTAGGCCAAATGGCCTGTTACGATCTCACAGTTGAATTTTCAATCCAGCGCTTCTTTGGACGACCGAGAGATCTCTTCCCGTTTGGATGATAGTGGAGCATGACTTTTGGGATTCTATCTCTATGCATGCGATGCAGATGATTTATCTAGTTGTTCTGATAATGTTTTACGTGATTAATTACAGGTTCTAGTTGTAATTCTTCCATTACATCTTCATTGCGTTTGTGATCCCATTTCGTATATCCCGCTGTATATCTCATAAATTTCATTTCATTGGCCGTTATTCTGCTTTCGTCTTTCTTCCTCAATGTCCATGCCTCAATGCCGTAACAAAGTACAGGTCTCACCAAGGTCTTGTAAAGGCGAATTCGAGTATGCCTTTGTACTAGGGAAGGTTTCATAATGGTGTTAATTATTCCCATTGTTTTGGTGTATTTAGAAATTTTCTGTGAAATGTCTACTTCATCGAAAAAAAGATAATGTGTATCCGAGATATGTAAAATAATTTATCCTTTCTAATATTTTTGAATCTAAACATATTTTGCTAGGCACAGGGTATTTTCCGCAGAAGGCTATAATTTTAGTTTTTTCTTTATTGATTTTCATATCATATTTAATTCCAATTTTGTTAAAATTAAAAATTGAATGTTGTAATTCATCTTCTGAGGATGCCACCAGAGCTAAATCGTTTTTAGCGTCTTAAATCAGCACATTCTTATACAATGCAGTAAAAACCATTACTCTTTCCTTTATTCATAAGAAATAAATACATAACAATTTGGCGAAACTAAATCATTTATTTGCATGAATGTTTTACCTTTATTCTAAGAAGTTTCTGGTAAATGCTGCCTATCAGAGTAATTGCCGCCAACTAGAGAGCCTGCTGTCACTTTTTGTTTCCCATTCTATGTTCTCTGTTTTTGTTCTATCTGTATTTGCTACATGATGACCTCACCACCATTTATATGGTTGTAAAACTTGGCGTCTGTGTATAATGAATGGAACTCATTGGCGTTAGAGCTTATGTTTAATTTATGATTGGTTTGTCACTTGAAGGAGGGAAGGCAAGTTTGCTTTCTATTCAGATATTTATTTAAATATAACCTCACAAAAAAATAGGTGCTTAAAAATCATGAAATCAGAAAATCTTGAATTAACAGTGAATTAAATTTTGCTGACAACAAAAGAATAATGCTTTGAAATTTTGTTCTATAAGGATTGGCAACTCGAGATTTAGGACATTTGCATATTAACTTCAATATGAAATGCATCACACACAAATACTGCAGTGGAATTAAAACAGCAACCAACTTGTGACATTTGAAGGTGCTAAGGGTTTCCATGGCAACATCTCTTTCCTTCTGTTTGTGGCCAATAAGATGCTACAATTCCCTCTGTTGTACCTGAAGGGAAGAGGGAGCAGTAGCATCTTATTGACCACAAAGAGAGAGGAAGGGATGTTGCCATGGAAACCGTTGGTGCCTTCAAATGTCACAAGTCTGTTATTTTAATATCATTATAGTAATGAAGCTGCTATCAGCTTAGTAACAGCTTAATAACTCCATACCAGTACGTAATAGTTATTTTCACAAGTAACAGTATTACAATAGTACATTATGCAACGAGCCTATAATGGTAGTAATTAAGACGAGAGTATGTTTATGAAACGAGCGTAAGCGAGTTTCATAATTTTTATATGAGCGTCTTAATTACCATTATAGTCAAGTTTCATATGACTTTTTATGCTCGACCATATTGATTTTTTCCGGCAATTGGTGAAATGAATTTGCGGGAATGTGCTTTGTGAAAGGCTGGAAGATGACGGTGAATTGATGTTAATTTGTGTGTTTTTTTTTTTCGACTGAGTTTAATATTGTCTAATCTCGCGCTAGTTGTCTTTCGATTGCATATCCGAGAATAATCGATACTTGCGCTTTCATATTGCTACAATGGTATTTTCTGATTGGTGGAACACCTGAACTTTAATGAATAGGTGTACTTTAATGAGGTCCATTAAAGGGCCGCTACCAGGTGTATAATTACTACATTTCGGCATGGTCGAGCATAAAATTAATTTGTCTGACAAAAGCAGTCTCTTTTTCCTGGCTTAGGATGTTCTTTTTGCTGATATAACATGATATTGGTGCCATAAAATAAATCTGCAAAATTTCACGATATTTGGCTGTAGAATGATCAGAATGTTCACCAAATTATAACGTGTCTACCATTTTGTAGAAGAAAGAACAGGAAGTGTAATATTTATTTACCCATTCTTTTTATTTAGAAAAGAGAAAACACTCTTCAGATTGTAGGGTGAAATTATGCATAACTCCGAGTATTAGAAATTATCACACAAAAACATTTATTGGTAGTTATAATAGTTCTTAATATTTTGAACAAACGTACAAAAAATATCTAAATTTTGCGTTTGTTTTCTTTAAAAAAAGAATGATGACATTTAAATACCAGCTGGCAGGGAAAGAGTTAAATTAAAAGCAATTTTTAATACTCCTCCAAACAGCTAAACTCTCAGAAACAGAATGATACTAGTAAATTCAAAATGGGATGTCTCATTTTCAGTTGCAATATGTTATCTTCATTATGGCTGGTTCCTGAAGGAAAATTTAGGTGTGAAATTTTTTTTATGTACTGTAATTTTAATTCGAATTGAATGGTTCATAAATTTGACTCATTAAATTTGTTAATTAATTCTTTGAAAATGCTGTGATATAAGCATTGGAAACTTGCGATTTAACACAATATAATTGTTGATGTCAATATGAAGTGCATCACATGCGTTTATGCATCTGTCCAGTTATAATATTCATGCTATTAGTTATATGACATAACATGACATGATTAAACAGAAATGTTTGCATTGACAGTGTTCAGTGTACAGAACTTTAATTTAGTAGAGTAAGATCAATATGTAATAAGATGCCAGTAGGAATATACTCAGTGGCGGCTTGTGGAATTTAGTCATTGAAGGGTCTCCGTTACAAAAAAAATCGAAATGTAAATTAAATGTTTGGAATTTTATAATAGCAAGCCACGCATAGTGACAACATTCTGCTACCTTACTCCACATTAATTGAGTGGACTCATACTGGTAGAAAATTCTCCATGCGGCAGAAGTGAAAGTCTGTTCCCTAGCATAATAATTATATTAGTCTGATTGTTATATTCTATATTCTTTACTATACAGTGAATCTCTAAGGTCACATAGCAACCAAGAAATGTGTGCTGCCTCAACCGAAGCGAGTGCTCTCCCCAATTTTTTTTATGTAATTAGACACGTCATTTCTCCAGATTCATCTCAGTCCTAGGCTTATTGTGCTACTTATGTTATATTAATATGTCATCATCTTTGTAATCCATCCGGTTTCTGCTTTGCTGAGGCTTCAAATTACGGTAAAATTCCTCATTATAAGTTACTAGCCTGACAATGAATAGTCTAGTGGTAGGGCTGCTACCTTTTGCCTTTGGACAGGCTTTAAAGAACAGCATTTCCTCTGAATGTTATCAAATAGGATACCAAAAAAATCTTACAGTATCACCCACAAGGACGACTAAGACCAGGACGTCTACAGAAAAGACTTCTAGATCCTGTTTAGCTGAGACCGAAGCGGGTCAAAATGGTATAATTTCGTGCTTTGTGTATGATGATGATGATATATTAATACCGATTCATTAACCCTGTATTCTTAATTAAGGTATTCAGTAAGTCTGTTCAAGGTCTTCCAGTTCTAGGGATGATTTCCCAAAGATAAGATATCTTATGCAAGCCAAAAACATCACAGGAGCTTATAATATCATGGACTGTTTGAGTCTCCTTCTCGCAGAATCTATAGTCTATGTTCCCCTCAGACATATTGAGATGCCTTTTCATAGGAGGAGTCGACCTGGTTGGCAAGTTGGTATAGCGCTGGCCTTCTATGCCCAAGGTTGCGGGTCGATCCCGGGCCAGGTTGATGGCATTTAAGTGTGCTTAAATGCGACAGACTCATGTCAGTAGATTTATTGGTATGTAAAAGAACTCCTGCGGGACAAAATTCCGGCACATTCGGCGACGCTGATATAACCTCTGCAGTTGCGAGCGTCGTTAAATAAAACATATTATTATTATCATAGGAGGATAAAAGTTGTAATTGCTCTTAGCTGAAATCTGTTACAATGAAACATATTTCAGCTCTTTTGTTACATGATCTGATAATGTATAATTCCTGGTGTCTTTGTCCAGGTTTTGTGATACTGAATCTTGGACCTCTTTTTAATAGTTTTTGTAATAGAGCACTTAGATATTCTGAGAACCGGCCCTAGTCATATATATTTTGTAACAACTCTTTTATTAGCTTAAAAAAACAGACACCTTATTTACTAGTTTTCATTTATAAGATGCTGAAAATGCCCTCCATCATGCACGATGCACATTTGCAACCTTTAGAATAAATTTTCATTGATACATCGAAGATGATTAGCTGTAGTGTTTCTAATTTCTATTCCATTCTAATGTTTCCTTGCAGATCGAGTAATGTTAGTGGATTATTGTGTACACTTTAGATTTCAGTATCCCTAAATAAAGTAGTTGTAGGGGGTAAGATCAGGTGACCTGGCTGGCCAGACATTGTCACTGACGATTCTCTCCCCATTTCCAATTGTAAGGACCATCTTGGTATGAGCAAGTGCTGAGTCCTACTGAAACCAGGATGGAACTCTGTCAATTGCGGAATGATTCCTGGTAATAAAATTTGATGTATGTAGACATCTAATCTGAAGTACATACAAAAAATAATCCTCGAATATTACTTGATCTGCAAGAAAACACTGGAATAGAAATTAGAAATATTGAAGCTGATCTTCTTCGACGTGTGAATGGAAATTTGATCCAGGTATTGAAATTGTTTATCACACATGATGGAGGACATTCGTAGAATCTTATGAATGAAAACTGGTAAATATGATAAATCATATTTTTTTCTTGTCTTGGTTACAAGACTGATTTAACTGGAGAGAGCGCCCTCTTTGGCCAAGGCAGCACACATTCGTTAATTGCTGCACAACAGTGGAGACTCACTGTAGTTTAAACTTGCCACCACAGTGTAAATGTCGTTTGCTTAACAGTATATGTGTCTACTCTTAAGATTTTAATAAATGAAGTATAGACGTGTTGCACTACGGTACTTTATTCTGCAGTGCACTTCTTTGACTGGCATACTAACTCCTAAAGAAACTATGAGCATTATGATTTACACTGCACTCCCATAGATATAAATCAAATTGTACTAACTTCTAAAGAACCATAAATATTTAATTTGGTACTTCATATTTGCCACAAATGGATATTTTATGCTTCTGCCTGTGTGTTTGTCTAGTGGTAGTGGTAGGTGGAGTTAATCTTAGTGTCCGTTGCCATGGCAATGTCATAGTGCAGTCGATGAAGTCACAAAGTCCGCCCTAATATTGCTTGTTGTTTAATGTATTGTACCTCAGTATCGCAACTCTAGCGATGAAATAAAACTCGTGGGGCGAGGGAGAACGAAAGAAATGTTTGAAATTATTTCCACAAAAAGAGTGACAACCCAGTGCCTCCTGCTGTAGCCGCCACTGAATATATTGAATATGTATTTTTAAGGGAATGGAGGAACGTACATCACTTTATAAATATGCACTGTTTATAATTTATATTGTATTGTCTATTTATTTGACACATCAGCTTGGTAAAATGAAATACACAAACCTACATCTTGGTAAGAGGATGGATAAAATCGTTCACTTGGTCATACGTAATTTTGCCATTGTTCAATCTGACGTAGTCGTGTATGTGTGTGTGGAAATATCACTAAGTTCTTCCATGTGATATTAATTGAATATTATTCTGTAGAAAATAAATAGCCAACAGTATAGTCTGAAGAAAACACCTTTAAATTTCTGCATCATAAGGAGGGGATATTTTTTTGGGATCACCAATTTTGATAATTACATTTTGATTATGTAAATCGAAGTATATAACAAAATTAAGTTATACAGCTCTCAAAGTTTGCCACATGATTGACAATGAAAGATGCAATCTACCACATACTTATTTTATGTATCGGTATATGCATCAAGAAATGAGACAGCAAACCACTATTGCCAATAATTCTGCTGTCTTCAACTCCGTTTAATTTGGCTTTGCTGTACTTCGTTTTACATCATAAACTTTCATCCAATATGAAATCGTAAAATTCAGTGATACTGAAGTGTGTCCTGTGCTAGTCAACAAAAATATTGTTCACAATTAGTTTTTATATCAAATGCTGTTACAAAGTCTATTTCTATAAAGAAAAGCGAGTTTAAAATACAGAATTAGTAAACGAGAGAGAGAGAGAGAGAGAGTTGTGTGGTCGACTCATTTCTCCTAACTTCGTGGGTTGGGTCCCTCTACAGAATGCTATGGATTTTAATAACTCCCTCTATCGATCTTCTTTTATTTTGATGGGAATATATATCCACTCTTAAAAAATGCTTTGATTATCTTTTTCTGATATTATCTGCAGCTTTCTAACTCTTGTGGTTCATTTTAGTTCGACCTTGTCATAAATTATTAATATATAAGCTGTCAGCCAACTTTTAAACTGTAAAAATTAAGATTTAGGAAAATTAACAAAAGACATGTACCATTTAATATAACATTTATTTTACTCTTTGTAACAACTCCAAAAAGTAATTCTCTAAGTGTACAATATGTTAACATAAGAAGAATGGGAAATATGGCGTGTATAAATTCGAATTCCTGGGCCAGTTAACTATCTTGTTACTAGAGTATGACATGGAGAAACGCATCTATCCAGCAATCATTTGAGTAAAACAAGCGAAATTAAGTGATATTAGTTATAATTGTGAAGTATGAGTAAACTTGTATACATTTGTGAACATACGTGGATAATGATTATTTAATTTCTTTTTTCTTTTACATTGTAATGTACAAAAACTACCTATAGAGACTCCAATAATTTTAAATTACACATAAAATATTCAAGAGATTATATGTTGATGCGTTGAGAACAAACATTCTTTTTCCTATTTTCACATATTTAAAACCGTACTCTAATTGTAAAAGTTAAAGTGGAGAAACAAAACGACATTTCATATTTTAAAATGAAGCTATATTGAATTTGTGTGTTTCAGTAAATAATTTTTGTCACTTGGAAGTTAAAAACAAAAATATTTTAAGTTGTAAGGCATATCATACTGCATCATTAATGCGTAGGCTACAATTCACCAAATTTAACATAATTCATATTAAATAGATACAGAATGTATAAAAATCAGCACTTCATTTCAATTTTTAACACTCATTTTATTTATTGCAAAAAAATCCAGCCGAAAGAATTATGACAAATGCGTGAAAAAGAAGTGGCGTTATTTCTTATTATTCTGCTGCATATTTAGAATTCAGGCCTTAATATTTAGTGGATCAGTAACTTTTGATTACATATACTAGTACATATGGTGAGTTTTCTTTTAATGCTTAAATATTATATATTTTGTTCTTGTTCAATAGACTTAATTTATTTACTATAACAAGTTCTGTAATAAATCAGTTTGCAGTATTATTTAAAATATCTTATTTAAAGCAAGCAAGATAACAAAAGAAACAAATTATTTGCCGGTACTTCAAACACAAGCACAAAAAAGGGGTTCTCCACAGTTTCTGAAAACATTTTTTTTTCTAATGGCGGGTAGGCTACTTGACTGTTCTTCATTCACTATATGAAGTCAGTTGTATAGACCAATTTATCGACAGACTCGTTGCCCAGGAAGCGCTGAAGGAGGCTGGTCTACATTACACCCGCGATGAGATGAGATGATAATGAGATTTGTTGGAATGCCACAGGAGAACTGGAACTCCCAGAGAAAAACCCTGTTACCTGAACTACTGGCTTGCCCATCACAAATTATAAATCGGGGTACACCGGGAATCGAACCAGGGTCCAAAGAATTATAAGTCCAACACACTAGACACTAGACCACTGTGACGTCATATCTGAAACATAAAGGAAATTAAAACCATTAAACGCACATCTGTACTAATCAGAGATCATTTTTCATTGTTATCGAACACGAAGCAATTCTTCTATTACTAATCATTGAAGTAATGTTTTTTTTTTTTTAATCTTTTGATCGATCCCTCTTTGTAGAGTGTTTATATAGCAGTTTAAATGTGATTAGAAATAATTTCTGAGTCAGAGTTTATTTGTTCGTGTTAATAATTCCATGGGTGTATATTTTTGTATACTGTATTGGCTACCGT
Organism: Periplaneta americana; assembly: GCA_025594305.2. NCBI lineage: Eukaryota > Metazoa > Arthropoda > Insecta > Blattodea > Blattidae > Periplaneta > Periplaneta americana. The sequence goes on along the minus strand of JAJSOF020000003.1, from coordinate 189,633,014 downwards.
AAACTGGGGTTACTTTGAACACAGAGGAAACTTTGACCATTTTTTCAGAAAATCATATTTAGGTTTCTACATGCTGCACTTGTTATAGATGGAGGTAAATTTGGTATGAGAATGATTTTATGATAATTTACCTCCATCTATAACAAGTGCAGCTTGTAGAAACCTAAATATGATTTTCTGAAAAAATGGTCAAAGTTTCCTCTGTGTTCAAAGTAACCCCAGTTTACGGTACATAGAAAGTCTGATGCAATGTTGAGTGTACTGTACGTCTCGCCTTAAAAATGTGTAAAATACGAACACATTTTCCGCCTCGCACTCAAGAAAGAAGCTTTGATGAAGATTCATAGCACCCTGATGCAAAGTACCAATTTATCAATAAAATATAAGGATACTTGTAGAGCTCATATATGGTAAAAATAGATCACCTTTTCATGTACGTATAAAGACTTTACCATTTTTTATCTTAACACGAAGATTATTATAATCTGAAGCTTTCTATTAAAGTCATCTCTGATTGATGGTAAGAGTCCACTTTCTCCTATAATATAGTACGTCCACTAAGTTACTTCGAAGTTGGTTTCTTTATCCTCTGTAGGACTGAAAATGGTTCCTAATTTTACTGGTTAGTAGCCTAGATGCGAAGTCAAAGACTAGGTTACAAGTTCATAATAAATCATCACTTTTAAATTCCTACCTTTAGGTAACCTTAAGGAAGTGACATGATATCTAAAAGCTATTTGAATTCATACAGAATGCAACACATTTTATTTGTATTCTTACTCGAATTTTGGAAATAATTGAGAAAGTTACCAAATACTCGGAATGAAGGATTGAATGAGTAGTTGAAGTTAAAAAAGAAATGAATTGTACTCATCACTGGTAATTAAAAAAATGAAGCATGGAAACAATTTTAAAATTTTAATTATTGAATTCAATAAAATGCAGCACATAGGCTATATTAGCACAACATTCTTAGTTAAAATTCATTACAAATGTCAGGTGACATTCAACTTAAATATTCTTTAAGGGATTAGGTACAGCTTACAACAATAAAATTTTGGAAATACGCAGATATTTTTTTTTTCTCCATTACTGTATCTTGTACAATAATGAAAATTAGTATGTGTAAAACACTGTCCTTCTGCTATATGAAACAAACATTTTTACGATTTAAAAAAAATATTTACATTTTTTTTTTTTTTTCCAAAATTTATTTCACTGTGCAGAGATTATGGGTTTCCTACATAACTCAAAAACTATCCAACATTCTGTGATGAACTTTTTTGTGTGTATTTATGCATGTCATATCTACAATATGATGCAAGATCACTTCTCTATCTTTGATGGATTGTCTGATAAAAAATAAATTCATTTTAAAAATGGTCAAATATCAGTATTTTCTATTACATAAAATAAAAAAAAATATATATTATTCATTAAGGAATGTAGTTGAAAGAGCATGATATTTTAAACAGAATTTCAGCGGTAACATAAAAAAAAGAGAGAACATGAAAAAGTTAACAAGTTTATGAGTTATGAGGAAAATGTTTCATCACTGCACAGTGGACTGACAACATTTTGAATTTTTAGTCCCCCAATCGGATCTCCGGGGGGGGGGACTACTTTAATGGTACAGAATCAACTAAACATCTTACAATGGAATGCTGGTGGTATAACATCAGCTAAGAAGACTGAACTAGCCAATATACTCTCAGAAAATCAAGAAATGGATTCGGAACACCTCAAAATCTGTGCTTCACTGGCTGACCATGATAATATCTTTCAAAAATATTGGAGTGCAAGAGGTCAAATGACTTTATTGTCAAACGCCTGGCATTAGAAAACAACAACATTTTGAATTTTGAAAAAAAAAAAAATATATATATATATATATATATATATATATATATATAAACAATTTTTTTAAATCGTAAAAATATTTTCTCATATAGCAGAAGGATAGTGTTTCATACATACCAATTTTGATTATTATACAAGATACAGTAATGGAGGAAAAAAAATGTTAAATATTTCCAAAATTTTACTGCTGTAAGCTGTACCTAACACCTTAAATTAATTAAAAACCCCATTGTGCTATAGAGCAACTGACTATGAACTGGAAGGTCCAGGATTCAGTTTCAAGTGGTGGTGGGATTTTTAAGGTTATGAAAGCATGGAGTCCACACCTGTGGAGAACTTTGGCACCCAGGTGGCCCGGGTTGACCCCGGTATCCCTTCTGATGCAATAAAGCAAATGCTGGGTAATACTTTTTTATCTTTCTCATTCAGACGCTAAATAACCAAAGATTTTAAAGCATCGTAAAATAAATAAAAAAAAATGAAAATTATCCATCCCTTCTGATGCATAAAGAGAATACCTTTTTTCTTTTTGTTACATTTTTTAAATTAAAATTGTCCAGGATGAAGAGTTATATTTAGCACACAAATTTAAAATTATTTATTGATTTCCAAGTGCCATAGATGTATCTATGCATTGCTCTCTTTTGGTAATTTTGCACCTAGTCAAAAATAACTCTCTGTACTTCTCTGTTTTTCATGCAGAGTGGTGCTGTTAGAGGTAATTAATGAGCCACTGATTATGCCCCAGGCATCATTTGTGTTAGGTGTTGCCATGCCAGTGAGGCCTGTATGATACTGTGTAACCTCAGCTAGTTTCTGTAAATGATCCTGCCTGTCATATAAAGATAATGTTACGGCAGCAATGGCAGGGAAGTAAAGTAATTGTGAGGAAAATCTCTGTAATTGATGGTTTTCAAAGCAAAGTACAGATCGAATTGGTGTTGCATTTCTGCTGCTTCAGTCTGTTATTTTTTGTGTAATGGCAATATCAATCCGGGCTTCTGGTACCGGAATTGCTATAATTTTATAAAATGTTACTGTTGTTTCTTGCCTTACTTTTCTTGCGAGGGTTCATTTTACTGTTCCTGTCATATGCTGAAATGTAATCAATTTATTTTAAAACATCTTATGATAGTTAAAGTGTTTATAGATATTTTAAATTTATACTTAATCAGTGAATTTAGTTTCAGCTGTAGCTCATTCTATTTGTGGGCTTTTACACGAGGTGCGTCCATAAAGTAACTTTCCCACTCGCTCCACAGCTAGCAAACCATATGTTGCACGAAGCGACTGTGTGCACGTGATAGAGTAATATCCTGGCATGGTGCATGCAATAGCAGAACTTCCCAAGTGCTCTCAGTAGCTTCGTTATATAGGTTGAAGATGGACGCTCCCATTCCAGCTCCCGCCGAGTGTGAAGTGCGGTCAGTGATAAAGTTTTTGCATGCACAGGGCATAGCGCCGATTGAAATTGATCGTCAGCTGTGCCAGGTCTATGGGCAAGCAGATGGTGCGTTGCTGCTGTAGACAATTTTCAGCAGGATGCCAAAATGTGCATGACGAGGAGCGCAATGGGAGGCCAACCATTATCACAGACGACCTTGTGGAGCAACGCCGCACCATCTGCTTGCTCATGATGTTAGGCCCATAGACCTGGCACAGCTGACGATCAATTTCAATCGGCGCTATGCATTCAAAAACTCTCTATCACTGACCGCACTTCACAAGTGGCGGGAACTGGAATAGGAACGTCCATCTTCAATCAAATGAAGCTACTGAGAGCAATCGGGAAGTTCCGCTGGCGCATGCGCCATGCCAGGACATTACTTTATCACATACACGCAGTTGCTTCGCGCAATATATGGTTTGCTAGCTGTGGGATGAGTGGGAAAGTTACTTTATGGATGCGCCTCGTAATAGTGTCATCTGTATATACTGTAATATGCATTATATGGTACTTTTATTAAATTATACGGTTTTATTTCATTTCGCCATTCTTTCTTGAAAAGTACAGGCAGCAATGAACGCCATTGTCTCACAATAATTTTAGCGATAAACGAAAAATGTATTTTCCCATTTTAACTAGGAAAATATCTTCTTTCTTGTATTTGTTATGTATGGTCAGTTTGCAGAACTGTCACTACTGTTCTTAACTGATATCTCACAATAATCCACTTCTAACGTGTTTCCTAGCTTATTTGCTCCACTTTATTGTGTCCTACACCGCCATCTTTAGCTAGAACTGATATTAAGAGAACTCTCAATAGTTTTAGAAATATAATATCTGCTGACAATCACAGATAAACGCTGGTTCACAATAAACCGGAAACGAGAATTGGAACGAAAACGAAAACGGTAAAATTGTTAAAATGTGTACATTTAAATATGAGCATTCACAATTAACGAAAAGCTTGCCAGAGCCCAGGATCAGGAACGGAGAGTTGGCCAAGTTTCAACTTTGGCGTTCACGTTTCCGATCACAGCCCACTAGATTCATTCTATTGCCATCTAAAAGCTATTTTGTCGTCGTATATTTTGTAGCAAGAAGACCATGACATAACCTATGCATTATTTTGTTCTGTGCTGTGCATCATGGAGCAAGTTTTATTTGATAAGATTATAATATTGAAATCCTCACATTTACGATAAGCGGCGCGCCTCGTATAAAGATGAGAAAATGAAGGAGAATACGTTACTTTCAATAGCTGCATCTTTGAACACCGATCGGAAGCAAATCATATTGTATTACTGTATTGGTGTATTACACACTACATATTCACGCTTCAATTCAATAACTACTGTTGTGTTCATTTTTGTTCTATTACAAGTGTTTCTTCTCTAATTATTTTACGTTATGGTAGACTTAAAATAGGTTGTGATAATAAAGATGCATGGGCATGTTTATAGTACCATACCTAATGAAATGTTTCAGTCATGGATAAATATATAATAGGATGCGAAACACTGAGTTTCCCGTAACACATACTAGAGGCGCTGTTGTAGAAATTGATCTTGCTGCCATCTGTTTGTGGGAGGGGCGTTATTACATCTAGCAGCGCACCAAGTAGCGAAAAGAGTAATTACTCCATGCATTTAGCAGTGCACCTGGTGATGAAAATGTTAAACTTTGCAGAAAGTATTCCCTCCCACCCTCATCGATATTCAAAACTAACCCAATTTAAAATAAAACATATATGTATATGTAGAATAACTCTTCTCGGGTTCTCGAGTTGGAGATTTGCATGTTGGGAAGCAAATCTCCAACTCACCTGGCTGAGAACCCGAGAAGAGTTATTCTACATCAAACGCGACGAAAGCCTCAAGTCATACACCCTGTATATGGTCTAGTTAAAATACGTATCCTGAGCTCTCCATATGGAGTTCCCCTTCCAAATTAATTTTAGTAGTAGGCTATTAGTCGTTTATTTTGTATTTCATTAATACGTTGATGTACACTGGGTAGATTTGTGGCTCTCTCACACACATATGATTGGCACATTTGCATGCACAGAATCGTACACATGTTGTTGTTGCTGTTTAGTCAACTGTCCGAAGACAGGTTTCAACCTCATAAGTGACATGACGCATCATATTTGTTACATATTCCCTTTATAACAGTATATCGCCCAAGGTTCGAAGATAGCTGGCAATCCTAGTCCTACATCATCTGTGAATGGTTATATTTCCTGAATCTCTTGGCACAGACAGCTAATTTTTGGAAGTTTAGTGTCTCGAATGTATTCTAACTGTTGCATCGTGTATTTTCCTCCATGACTTGACTTCGTGGAAGGTTTGCTTATTAATAATTTCATTCACACACATCGAGAAGTGGATTTCATTTTATCAACACACTAACTAACCAACTAATTAACTAACTATATTGCATATAATGCAAAAAGACTGTTTTATTTGTGATTCATTAAAAATATTAACTGCAAATTTTGTATTTATAAATTTAAGAGATAAATTTGTTACCTTACTTGCAGTGATACATCTGGAGAAGACTGCATCACACAAAATATGTATAATTATTGAGAGTATATAGTGCAGGTGGTTGTTAAAATTTCGAAGCAACTGAATTGTTGAATGTTCGCAATACAAGTTTTGTGTTCCACTATGATATATGTACAGATACAGTATAAACTGTATAAAAAATATATTGCACATATTTGAATTCAGAGTACTGAAATATATGAATGAGAGTGATTTTAATTCTGTTATATATGGATATGAATATTTATGATACAAAAGTAAAAGAAATGCTTTTCTCAGTACTGTATCATGATTTGAACAAAGGTTAGGATGCAAGGTGTGGTTGTTGATATCAGCATTCTTCGCCTAAGGTGTGTGAAATCCACTATTCTTCTATCTTTTCATGACGTTCACTTCCTCCATTATTAATTTGTCCTAGAACCGAAATATTCAGTCACTTTCCATTTATTTGTATAATCTCTCCTTCCTTTTGCTGATTCATATAGTGTTTTAGTGTTTACATTTTTTTTCTTATGGATTTTTGTTATATTCCTTCATTGCTTTCCATGCCTTTTCTTGAGGGCTTCCGATTTTTGCAGTTACTTGTATTTTTGTTACATCACCTGTCATTTGTTGAGGAGTATATCCTTGAGAAATACAAAGTGAGCCAAAAGTCTCGTTATCCTCCTAGGAATTACAGACTAAGGTTATCAGACGTCCCTATTTCCCTGGGACAGTCCCCAATTTTTTGCTTTCTGTCCCCGAACAAAATCCGTCCCTGGAATGTCCCCAAATTTAATAATTTGTCCCCAGACATTCCAGGATCTTCAGTGTTAATTATAATTTTATGAAAATTCTGTTGAATATTTCATTGTCTGGGGTATTCTTTCACAACATAAGCTATATGTAGGATGTATATTGCTATGATGTCTTCCAGAAAGAGAACAATTTGAAGAAACAGTCCATTATTTTCCAATGTAGATGGACTCGATCAGGATGAAATTTATTTATTTTTATTAAATTTCTTGCTTGAAGAAATATATGATTTCAGTTTGAAGAAACAGTCCATTATTTTCCAATGTAGATGGACTCGATCAGGATGAAATTTATTTATTTTTATTAAATTTCTTGCTTGAAGAAATATATGATTTCAGTTTGAAGAAACAGTCCATTATTTTCCAATGTAGATGGACTCGATCAGGATGAAATTTATTTATTTTCATTAAATTTCTTGCTTGAAGAAATATATGATTTCAATTTGAAGAAACAGTCCATCATTTTCCAATGTAGATGGACTTGATCAGGATGAAATAATTTATTTTTATGAAATTTCTTGCTTGAAGAAATGTATGATTTCAGAGAAAATAGCGAAGTGAAATGAAGAAAATGCTGATATTTGCTCAAAATGAGTAAAAAATTTAAAATTGTCTCTGAGAAAATGATTTTCTATGTACAACTCCAGAAGTTGGTTGAAATATCTTCATGTCCTCCTGGGAGTAATGCTTCAGTGAAGAGAATTTTTTCTTCAATGAACATGATGCGGAGATACCAAAAATCCAGAATGAGTGTAGAATCTCTTCAAGCCGTGCTTACTGTCTTAACCGACTTCAACATGACCTGTCAAGAATTTATTGCAAAATTTGGGGATCCAGAGAAGACCTGCGTAAAAAAATTTACTCTTCTGAAAATACCAGCAGTTATTTTTTTCACGGTTTCATGAAAGTCGATGTTGAATATAACAGAAATAAACAACAGTTGACTGTAGAAGAGGCTATTTTCATACAGTGTGTCTCACTCGAAGGTAGCCCCGTTATTTTAAAGAAATTACAAGTACAAAAAAGTACAATGTGCTTATCACAGTAGGTGCTGAAAATGTCCTTTCTGAGCGTTAATACACAACTGAACACGATGTTGCATGAATAATTTCAAGGGAAAAATTGTCCCGGGGCCGTGTATCGATCCCGGGACCTCTGGTTGAACTCACTCTCCCAACTGAGCTACCCGGGAACTCCACCCGAGTCTCAACTTTTCCCTTTATATTTTGAAAGTGCACACAAACTCTGTGTGACTTGGAATTGTGGTTTTCTGTTAACGTACACAGTGACTGGATTGGAAATTACCATGCAAATCTAGTTTTTCAGGTAAAGCTCCTGTATTATCACTGTATACACAGAGTTTGTGTGCACTCGATGTGGGTCTCTGGCGTTTCGTCAGCCCACGCAAGTCGTGTGGATATAAAGGGAAAAGTTGAGACGGTGTCGGGTGGAGTTCCCGAGTAGCTCAGTTGGGAGAGCGCTGGTACGTTCAACCAGAGGTCCCTGGATCGATACCCGGCCCCAGAACAATTTTTCCCTTGAAATTATTCAAATCTGCTTTACAGGAAGCTTCAACTGAAAGACTGGATTTGCACGATGTTGCATGTTTCTGAAGGTTAAAATCCTTGAAATATTTGTAACAGGAAATTAATGTTATCAGGACTATCTTTAAGTGGGACACCTCGGTATTATACATGGATGTTTGATCGTATTTATTTTTATTTTAAATTTTTTATATAATTTAACGTTCATTTGTCCAACTTTAATGTAGATTACGTTTTTCTCTTGTTTGTGAAGGCTTAATGTACAAATTTTGGCAAATATCCGTTGAAGCGTATAGATTTGTATAGAAAACATACATATATACCCACATTCACTTTTATATATTAGATATTACAGCACAAACACAAAATCTCATGTAAAATTGTACCTGTACAGATTTATAGGGGGTAAAAGAACTTTTGGCTCACACTTGCATAGGCACTGTGTTAAAATGATAACTTAGATTAAACATAAGAACATAAAAAATAATGATTAAAAGTGAAAAAATACTATAGTAAGAGTCTTCCAGACTTCAGAGAATTTTTTTCAGTAGTTTTGTATTTTTTTGTTACTGATATGATATATATATAATTTCAAAAATACGTTTCTTCAGAGAAATATTCTACTTTTTTATTACTCTTTATTTCTATGCATAATGTGTTTTGTCTTCCGCATCTCTTCTGAAAATCTCTTGTGCCATTAAAACATAAACGGTTTCGATATGTCTTCCCTTTTATCAGGTTGAACATTCAATAGCAGTTATATTCATATTGACGAAGAATTGTTATATTTACTTAAGAATTTATATTTATTAATAAAATATAAAAACAAATTTAAAACTCTAAAATTCATTAGCACCATATCAGCACGATGCAGTATTGCTAGCTTATGACTTCATAAGATTTACAATAGCATAGAATGAGACTAGAGGTGGATTAATAAGCCTGGAGCTTCAGCCATACAAGCTGACCCACAACATCTTTTGGTGATGTTATCTGTCCCGAATTTATTATGACATTCAGTTTGATACCATTAGAGGTTTGATGAAAAACATTAATAAAGTCCACTATTGTAGAGTAACAGTTAACATATCTGACCATGAAATGAGCAGGCCTAGGTTCGAATCCTGGTTGGGACAAATTATCTGGTTGAGTTCCCGTCCTCCCCCTGGGATTTTCCCTCAACCGATTAAGAGCAAATATTGGGTAATTTTCGGCACTGGACTCATTTTGCTGGCATTATGTAGGAGAGTATACTGAGTCCTTCTGGGCTACCTCCAATAGGAGGCAGTTAACAATTGAATCAGTCGGAACTAAAAGGAACTAAGTCACTTTTCACAACTTTTCAGGAGAACCAAAAAAAAATACCCTAAAACAGAAATGTATATATTTTTATGTTATAGAAGACAAAAGAATATTTAAAAGTTTTTGTTCCTTCTTTCACCGTTCGATGCGCATGACATCTGTTCTTCAAATTGTTGCATAACCCAAAATTGCATATTTTGACTTAGTTCCTTTTAGCTCCGACCGATTCAATTATTAATTTGTAGAAACAAAAGCCGCCCTAAATAAGGGTTCGATAGATCGGCCTACTAATCAATTCATAAAGAATAATAAGTAAACAAAACAATTTTGTGACACTTTTAAGATAAGAAAACTCCCTTAAATTTGGAAAAACTTCATTTCTCACACTAGTTTATTAAACAGTGTCGGACTGTAAAGAAAACAACTATCGCAATGTCCATATTTTGTATGTTGTACAATATCATTTTTTTTTATTTATTTATTTTTTTTTTTTCAATGCAGTGGCACTTGACTAGAGTCATTGGCCGTACAATAGCGATTTGTACAATATTATAGTATTGTGAAATTTTAATTTTCCTACCAATTTTTTTTTCTATTGTTCTATTAAAATTATAGCATATAGAAATATTTAAAGAAAATAATCTGCCCTCAATGAGGGTGACCATAGAGATCCAGAATAAAAGCACTACAGAATAATTTAGAAAGACAGGAATTGTTTAGTAAAAAATTCAGAGAAATGCAAACCCAACACAATCATCAATGGCCAAAATATAAATGGTAATGTAATATTTGGATTGAATCCTTAAGAATATTCAACAAAATTTTTTGAATTTCAAAAAATCGGAGTCCGAGTGCTTTTAAAATATCACATGTGAATTTAGGGAATGTGCCATGTGCCTATTAACCTGTTGTATCCTATAGGATACATTGCCACTTTAAGGGTCAACACAGATGCTAGATAACCATCTCAGTTGATAAATCATCGTAAAATAAACCAATTAAAAAAACACTAATAAATTACATAACTGACGGTCTCTTCTTCTAGTTCACAAAGCCTCTATTAGGGGTTTGCAACTTAGTGTCCCATCTTGTGCATGCGTTTTCTAAGAGTACACAAACCTGTCAAAATCCTCAAACCTGTCTTTTTCAGAGCCTTTGCTTAATGGTGTTCTTAGAGGGGCTTCAAATGATCTCCTTTTTATGCCTTTTGCATAAGAATTGGATATGTCCATTCATAGATAGTGAAAACCATGAGTTATTTATTCTCTGTTAACATCCACGCCTTGTATGTATGTTTCCTATGGAAGTTAAAATAGATGTATCATATAACATCACGAGTATATGCTGTGCTTATTCTGAAAAATGCTTTGCATTTTATGTGATGAAGTTAAACTTAAAACAAAATAATAAAAAAATAATTCTTGCCATTTTAATGTATTTGCAGCTTACTTAATATTTGGTAATATGAAAGATTATAATTTAATATAAAATAGAAGACATCACAGCAAGTACACCATTGGTCTGCAAAAGTTTAATGAAATTCATTTTTTTTATATCTCGGCTACTATAAAAACTAAATGAACAAAGTTTCCATGCTTATATATAAATTATAGACATCAGCTCAAAGAATTTGAGTGACCACAAGGGTCCTGAATATAATAAATATGTATAATATAATGTGATGTGATACATTAAAGAAAAAAGAAAGTTAATTGTTGAAGGCAAATATAAGTGGATTAATTTAAATAGAGATGATGATGTAATATTTGAAAATAATCCTTGATACATACATTACACATTATAAAACACTATTCAGAATATTAAAATAAATAAAAATAATATCAAATTTGCATACTTTTTTTACAACTGTAAAGCATTTACATATTAAAATATAAAATAAATTAAATATCTGCATGATTCTTTTACTGGAATGTTTTAAAGACCTACATCAACAACATAGTCTAGGATCTTTTACCTATTCGTTGAGCAAATTTTTTTTTCTTAATCAAAAATATTAGAAAATTTAATATTGAAGGTAACAATTAAGAAAAACAAATTCCTGAAGGAATAGGTAAAAGATTGTAGACTGTGTTGTTGATGTAAGTCTTTAAAACATTCCAGTAAAAGAATCATGCAGATATTTAATTTATTGTATATTTTATTATGTAAATGCTTTATGTTTCTAAAAACAATATGCAAATTTGATATTATTTTTACAGGTAATTGTTAGTTATTTTAATATTCTGAATAGTGTTTTATAAAGTATAATGTATGTATATTAAGCATGAAAAGTTTTATAAATTAATTAATTTGTCCAACAGAATATTATCTGTAATATTGACAATTAATATTTGAGGAGAAAAATTCGCTCCGGCACCGGGGATCGAACCCTCAAATATTAATTGTCAGTATTACAGATAATATTGTTGGACAAATTAATTAATTTATAATATTCTCATAGCTGCAGTGCATATGTCTGTACAGATTACTGTGCACTTAATTGCGGAATCCCGGCCAAACAAGTCACTCTTCTGAGTGCGCTCCTAGTATAATGGCAGTTGACATCGGACATATACGTCAACATATATGCCTAATATTAAGTATACAGAGAAATAATTTATTACAGTTGTATGAACACTTTTTAATAATTATTAAAATTTATATAATCAGTTAAAAACCAGACATGTTTCGGAGGAATGCTCCGTTGTGGTATTGCCACTGAAGATGGAGGAGCATTCCTCCGAAACATGTCTGGTTTTTAACTGATTATATTAATTTTAATAATTATTAAAAAGTGTTCATACAACTGTAATAAATTATTTCTCTGTATACTTAATATCTCATTTATGAACACTGTTGAATTTGACCTTACTTGTGTAAATTCAAATATATGTCTAACTTGGAGTCAGGCCACAAAGGGAAACATTGAAGGAGGAAGATTCGATCTGGTGCTGTGGATTGAATTCGGCGTAGCTCAGTGGTCAGAGCGCTTGGTATGGAGAACCAAGGACCCAGGTTCGATCCCCGGCACCGGAGCTAATTTTTCTCCTCAAATATTAATGAAAAGTTTTGTTCATTTAGATTTTATAGTAGCTGAGATATAAAAAATAAATAAATAAAACAAATGAATTTCACTAAATTTTTTCAGGCCAATGGTGTACCTCCCCCTTAACAGAATTTGTTATTCGTCCCATTCTTTCATTACTAACAACAATGGTAAGAGTATTACTTCTACAAGGGGATGACAAAGAAGAAATTAAGTTAGATTTTTTATACAGTCTGTGTTGATCATGGTTGCTTTGGCGTTGTTAAAACGTAAGCTATGATACATTGCATTTTACACTGGAATAATAGTTGGTTTTTAAAGATTGGACTGTAACTTTGCCTGTGTTCTACGCTATGTGCTGAGATTTTCATTACAAAACAAACAAGTACTGTTAAAAGTAAAATGTTCTCCTATATTATATTCTGCTCAGACATGACTTTGCGTGGTAATTTTTTGTTGCTGAATATGACAATATAGATTTTTTAGTTTTGATTTTTAAATTCAGACGTAAGCCTATCTATTTTGTGTGTAAATATGATTCAGTCATGTGTTATTTGTTTTTCTTTTTTTTTTTTTGTGTGTCATAAGTTGAACATTTTGCAATGCAATTGAATCTCATTCCTAAGTAGGTATAGCATTTTAATACATAAGTTGTTTATTTGCAAAGTTCTCGTTTAAGTTACTATTTACAATGTTAAGAGATTTAGTTGGTTGAGATCTTGAAGTTGTAAGGTCCTTTGGTTACATAACCTAACAAATTTGTGCAATTCGACACAATAACAAGGACATATTCCAGGGTGCAGAAAATCTTACAAAGCTCAAGATAACTCTTATCACCGTACAGATGTGAATACATTTTTGAATCCCTTCTTGTAAGCTAAATACTATTACCTAATAAAAAAATGTTCATGTATAATGACTCCACTTAAATCTTTTTCAAGAATCAGTAGCACAAATCTGGCTTTTCAGGTAGGTTCCTGTAAAGCTGACTTGAATAATTTCAAGGGAAAAATTGTTCCAGGGCTGGGTATCGAACCTGGGACTTTTGGCTGAGCACACCAATGTTCACCGACTAAGCTACCCAGGAACTATACCAGATCCTGGCTCAATCTTTCTCTTATATCCATATACCTCAAGTGGGTTGACAGATCGTCACTGCTCAACATTGAGTGCACACTTACCGTGTGACTTAAATTTGTGGTTTTCTGTTATTGAAACTAACGTGTATTATAAAATCTGGCTTTTCAGGTAGGTATGTGGATATAAGAGGAAGATTGAGCTGGGATTTGGTTTAGTTCCTGGGTAGCTCAGTCGGTAGAGTGTTGGCGTGCTCAGCCAAAAGTCCCGGGTTCGATACCTGGCTATGGAACAATTTTTCCCTTGAAATTGAAGTCAGTAGCACAATTGGTTGTCCAATGAAGATCAATAGGTCTTTAACTACAACTGACAATCTAGAATTCTAGATTCATAGAATTGTTTCGTTACTTACTCTGAAGAACAATGTAACAGTTTAATAAAATTTCACTATAAAATATTTCCAGTTTGTCCTTAAATCAACTCTAGAATATGTTCATGTACTTGTGTCACGTAGATCTATGAAGAATTTAATTCTGCAATAGTTAAAAATGTTTTGAGGAAGCTTCCAAGCAAATGACTGCTTCATGTGAGTAGAACAGATAATATACAATATGACTAATTGTAAATTTCAGAGAGTATGATGTCTAAAATTGTTGGATCTGAGAAACATTTTATAGAGGTTTCATTGTATAACAGAGACAGTTATAGTGTAAATAGTGTTGTTATTTAAACAGAACCTTTGTTTGGTTTCCATAGCAGTTATCTTATCCTTGATAGTTATATGAAATTATTTTGCTTAACAGTAACAGTTATAAATTATTATGTAAATATAATGTAAAAAATAAAAGCATTTATATTTAACATTTGTTATGTAAAATGCAGATTCCTGTTCCATTATGAAGTACTGTATTAGGAAGGATATTTGTGAAGTGACAAGGAGTCTCAGATAGGTTCTATGTAATTCAGTATTCATAGTAAAAATTACTTTCAAAATATTCTTAAAACACCGCCTGCTCGAATGCATTCAATGGCTGCTTATACTGCCTGCTCGTAAGACCATTTTAATAATGTTTTCATTGAAACAGCGTATTTCAAAATTTGAATGCTAGGTGCATTACTAATCAGCTCATCTGTATGTGTGCTTCAAACTATAAAAAAACGTTGTTCCAGCTACTTTGTGTCAATGTGACATATTGAAGTGTATTACGAATAATAATCTTCAGAAACTCTTGTGTGTGAATTCGTGAAACCTCTAATTTGTAATGTAGAGAAGTTCCACACAGAAAAAGTTTTCCGGTTTTCTTTTTATAAGAAACCGCATTCTCGAAAAGTACGGAAACTGTAAGTTCCTGGGGCACTAGTTCATTTTTTATTGAATTCCAAAAGTCTCTATTTGAAAAGTTCGTTTTTTTTTTTTGTTTCGTGGTCAGTTGTAAATCACCAAAAACTATTAGATTAAGACAATGGATGGAATCATGAGTTACAGGTAGAGGGTGTGATGAATCCACGCTCACTTAAGCCTCCCATGTGCTACCTTCAGGGTTGAATTTTGACATGAATAGTGAATGACCAATAAATTTTGCTTGGAGCCCTAAGTATAACAGTCGTTTCTGGGGTACAGTAAATCCAAGAATAATTCATCAGCGCCAACTACATGCTACCAAATGCACCATCTGGTGTAGGATGATCTTGCAGAAAGTTATCAGGCCCTACTTCTTTGAAAGTAATGACGGGTAACACTTTGACAATTAGTGGTGAGAGATACCGGACAATTTTTCACGTCCTGCAGTGGAAAATCGTCCTGATATGTGGTTTCAGTAGGATGAGGCTACTCTCCATATAGCCATAGCCACAATGAAGCTCCTGAATCAACTGTTCGGCAGACAGATCATTTCAAGAAATGTCCAGATTAATTGGCCACCACGTTCACCCGACCTTACAGCCCCCAATTGCTTCTTGTGAAGATATATGAAGGAGTGGGTGTACATTAACAGACCGCGTAACTTGAGCTGCTCAAGGAGAATATCCGTGCAGAAATTCGATTCTTAGATACTCAAACAACCACTGTTATGAACAATGCAATCGAAAGAGCCAGCCAGACTGCGAAGCAGCAAATGGAGCTTATTCGAAAAATGCCATTTCTTGTTTTGGTTACCTATTTTTATTAAGGTACTTGCCTCTGCGTGTTCGATTCGACAGTATTATTATTATTATTATTATTATTATTATTATTATTATTATTATTATTATTATTATTATTATTAATTATACAAATGGCCTATAATGACTACTGCTACTGCTTTTCCGAGGGCAGTACCCGTACAATGTGGCACTAACCTTTATATAATTTTAATGTAATCATTCTATAAACCGTATTAAAAGTATACGTATGGTATATCTCGAGTTTAGTTTATTACAGATTGTTAGAAAAGTAGCAGTGCAGTCTGTTTAACAGTTGAGGCAGCTGAATACGGAGTGGTTGGTAGCACTGTCTAAATTATATCTGGAAGCCCCTTGCCTTCTTTTCCTCCAACCCCTCCCTTGGCAATCCTCCTCTTGTAACCATGGCACAAGTAGAGGTTCCAATATTCTTAAGGGATATGAAGTCCACCGCTGTGGAGTAATGGTCAGCACGTCTGGCTGGGGCCTGGGTTCAAATCCTGGTTGGGACAAATTACTTGGTTGGTGTTTTTTCCGGGTTTTTCCCTCAACCAGTTGAAGCAGAATTGCTGGGTAATTTTCGGCGTTGGACCTCGGACTCATTTCGCCATCAATAATTCACTATCATCATCCATACAATAGCCCGAGTTAAGTTCACGGTGCTGCGTGCTGTACTTGTACAAGAGCGCGGCCATTCGGCTACCCAATCATTCACAAGAACAGGAGTGGTAAGCAAAATAAGCCTCACACTGCAGTGTCAGCCTTCGGGTCCCTCCTACGTACAAAAAAAGAGGATATCAATGACTGCTCCTTTTCTAGGCGGTGCACTGCGACTTTTCTAACAGTGTATTGTGATACAATAATTTTTACAGTTAAATGTGATCGAATTCCTGTAAATAAGCTCTTTTTTTATCTTGCCTCTATTCCCCTTGTTTTATTTAAAATTGGGTAAAAAATGAATGACGCTTCTTATTGGTTACTTTACTATCAGGAGATCTGAAGCAATGTAACAATGATGCATCAGTAACCAATGACAGAGTGAGGTGCTAGTAATATGTACCCCTTACTCCAAATGTGGTTTTTTGTTGTATTAAGAGCATGTTTTATTTCGATTTCATCAATAAAACTGCTTCCACAATACAGGGATAAACAAACTGTATCAACTATCAACAATTAAATAGTTACCATAGTAACCGTAATCATAGTGCCTCTGTACAAAACAAATGAAGTATTACATAAAAATAAGCTCTTTCAGATATTATATCATAACTCGCACACCAATAGTTATAAAAATATTTTGTTTCGATAAAAATATTCCTTCCTAAATTCAAGGTTTGACGTGTCTGAGCTTTTTGTTTCCCCGTTTAATTTTAATTGGAATTACGGATTACTTTTGAAACACCTTGTACCTACATGCATACGTGTGCTTTTTTTTTTTCTTACCTTTGTCCTTTAAAAGAAAGTTTTTCATTGGAGGAGTGTTCACAGTCACAGACCACACACAATCAAGAAAGTAACATCATCTTGGAATATAGAAGGTTTCCCCTACTTTCATAAGAATACCCACCCTCATCTGTCGCCTACCCCTCACTCGGCAAGCTGTGAAAGGTGCAGGTGCTTTCGAGTATACTTCACAAATAAGCAGTTAACATCGACGGTTCTCCTCACTATTCAACATTTCACATTTGGAAGAGGAAAGTGACATAAACAATAATTATGCACATACAACAGGTAAGTGAATTTATTTTTAATCATAGAAGGGCCAGATTTTCACGTCTTAACACGGAATCACGCTTATGGAACGCGCGAGAAGTGTGATGTAAAACTCTCCAATTTGCTGTTTGAATTTATGTGTTTAAACATACAATTGACTGAAAACCATTTGTTAGGAGATCGGCAAGCATTACTTCAAACTCAAACAACGTGATCAAACCTAGGAAAATTAATATAGGCCTACTTCAAACAAGAAATAAGAAACAGTTTTCTGTACTCCTATTACCGGCCGTAATTCGCTAACATGCTGAAGTTCGTTGTTTCTTACAGCAGCAGAGTCTTGGATTTTTGTGGAAACATAAATTTCATCCAATTCTGCTTGTAATTTTATTGTTGCTGTTTTTGTATGATTTAATAATAATTTGACGCAAAAGTTTTGCAATAATGAGATTGTAAGTAGAGTGGGATTAACAATCCCAATCTTTTTTTAAAATAACTTTTCTAATATAATTTGTGTCTTTTTTTAAAATAATTTTTCTAATATAATTTGTACAATCTTTTCTTTTGTAGATAATAATTGAGAATTTTAAAAGCTTCAGGGGAAGAAATGTAATGAAGTCATTTCACAGGAGTTTAAATGTCATAGGTAAGTTTTTAGATTTACTATATCAATATGCGAGGTATTAAAAATGAGATGCTGCTAATATTTACTTCCTGATTTTCACTGAAATATGTACACGTATATAGTATCTTGGGATCGAAAAAGCCATCAGTGTATAGGATTTTCCCTAACCTACAGCACTGAAAATTAATTTTTTGCACGATCGTGTTTTTTGCTGTATTTACAGCTGTTGTTGTTGGACCTTGAAAGTTAGAATCCCCGTTGCTAGGGAAACCATTCTTCATAACATAAAACTATATACTGAAATAGACCCATTACAGTGCACTTATTGTTACTTAGTTACCATTACAGTGCAGTTTTTGCGATGGCTTTTGAATAATATTGCTCTAAATTTGCAATGCAAAATATATTGTATTTGCAATTTTAAAAATATGTTCGTGCAAAAAATGTTGTACAATACATGTTTGTAAAGTGATTACAAAATCCCGGAAATTGAAAAACTCGCTCAGTTCGTTTTTCAAACTTTTCCTGTATTTTGTAAAAAGCACTTCCAAATCTTGTATCGTAATATACTATTACCGGTATTCAAAGCCAGTTCTACTTTTTTTAAATCATGTTTCTTGTATTAGATAAAGAATAAAGTGAAATGATCTAGGCTTCTGACAACTGGTTACCACCCCCCCTCCCCCCAAGAAAATGAAATAATATGATTGTTGAATAATTTCAAGGGAAAAATTGTTCCGGGGCCGGGTATCGATCCCGGGACCTCTGGTTGAACGTACCAGCGCTCTACCAACAGAGCTACCCGGGAACTCCACCTGACACCGTCTCAATTTTTCCCTCTATATCCACACAACTTGCGTGGGCTGACGAAACGCCAGAGACCCACATCGAGTGCACACAATCTCTGTGTGACTTGGAATTGTGGTTTTCTGTTAACATACACAGTGACGTATATATTATGCAAATCTAGTCTTTCAGGTAAAGCTCCCTGTAAAGCAGATTTGAATCATTTCAAGGAAAAAATTGTTCCAGGGCTGGGTATCGATCCCGGGACTAGATTTGCATAATATATACGTCACTGTGTATGTTAACAGAAAACCACAATTCCAAGTCACACAGAGATTGTGTGCACTCGATGTGGATCTCTGGCGTTTCGTCAGCCCACGCGAGTTGTGTGGATATAGAGGGAAAATTTGAGACGGTGTCGGGTGGAGTTCCCGGGTTGCTCAGTTGGTAGAGTGTTGGTACGTTCAACCAGAGGTCCCGGGATCGATACCCGGCCCTGGAACAATTTTTCCCTTGAAATTATTCAAATGTGATTGTTGAAATTATGAGCACCTCAGTTATAAGTTACTTGAAAGAAATTGGGATAGATTGCTTTAAAAGATGAATTTAATTATGAATTATTGTTAGAATTTTATATTGTTAGAAATTTTCTTATCTATGTATTTATGAATTTTTGTTACGATGTTTTTTTGTTTGTTTGTTTTTTTTCATCTTTCCAGTTATGAATTTTATTATTGTTTGGATGTTTATTTGATCCATTTAATTATGAATTATTGTTAGAACAAGGGTGCCCGCAGAATCCAGTCTCACTGGTAGCAAGATGGTTACACCACACCTGTGGAGTAACGGTCAGTGCGTCTGGCCGCGAATCCCGGTTGGGGCAAGTTACCTGGTTGAGGTTTTTTCCGGGGTTTTCCCTGAACCCAATACGAGCAAATGCTAGGTAACTTTCGGTACTGGACCCCGGACTCATTTCACCGGCATTATCACCTTCATTTCATTCAGACGCTAAATAACCTAGATGTTGATACAGCGTCGTAAAATAACCCAATAAAATAAAAAGATGGTTACATAATTAGAGGAAACCAATGGACGAGGAGAGAGAAAATTGAACATGAAAAATAGTCAGTTCTGAAATCTAAATTACCCTGCGTACGCATTCATAGTTTAAAGTATTCGCATTTGTTGAATTATTTACCGAGCGTTTGAGAAAACATGTGTCGAACTCATAAAGAAAAATAAAAAACTAGAAAAAAAATAAAACTTGCTACCACTGGCTATCCCCTGAGGGCACCCTTGTGTTAGAATGAAATAATTTTGTAAATAAATTTTGTATTACCGAGCTAGTTGGCGCAGACAGTAGTGTTTATGGCTCATATTCAGGAAGTTCCGGGTTCAAATCCTATGGCCGGCCAATCTGATTGGGGTTTTTCATGATTTCCCTGATTCACAAAGGCAAATACCGGATTGGAAATATACATACCATGCAAATCTAGTCTTTCAGGTAAAGCTCCCTGTATATATACGTCACTGTGTACGTTAACAGAAAACCACAATACCAAGTCACACAGAGATTGTGTGCACTCGATGTGGGTCTCTGGTGTTTCGTCAGCCCACGCGAGTTGTGTGGATATAAAGGGAAAAGTTGAGACGGTGTCGGGTGGAGTTCCCGGGTAGCTCAGTGGTAGAGCGCTGGTACATTCAACCAGAGGTCCCGGGATCGATACCCGGCCCCAGAACAATTTTTCCCTTGAAATTACATACCATGATTAATCACCACCTCAATCACCAATATCATAAACATTAATCAAAATCTAAAATCAGTTACATGAACACAAGCCATCTACAACAAACACACAACAGAAACAGGAACTCAACAATGGTAACAACGGCCTAGAATCATTTAAAGTGTGTATAAATAAACTTAACGAAAAAAATTGTATTGTTGAGGAAAATGGGTGCATCCCAAGAAGAACTCTTATCTTGTGACCTTGTCCACCAAAAATAATGAGAATGGCAGTAGACATGTGGCATTTGATTTGTGATTTTCTGGTTTTCAGTGAAATAATTTTGTAAACATCCTCTTTAAGTTTATTAATAGCTTAACAAAGAACTAAAAAAGAGTGTATTGAAGATATCTTGTCCGACAGGTAGGAGAGAGAATAATACTAATTAACAAGTTTAATTTCTTGTTCACTCATGCAAGAGTAAGATGACAAATTAAATTTAGAGTTCTAAGCACCAGTATGATTATGTTTTCTTGGCAGGCTGTGACTCTTAAAACAGTTATTTTCAGAAAATGGAATATTTTTCGTTATGTCCTAATAAAAGACCTTTGGGGAGGCCGAGACGTAGATGGGAGGATAATATTAAAATGGATTTGAGGGAGGTGGTATATGATGATAGAGACTGGATTAATCTTGCACAGGATAGGGACCGATGGCGGGCTTATGTGAGGGCGGCAATGAACCTCCGGGTTCCTTAAAAGCCAGTAAGTAAGTATGTCCTAATAAATTTACTTTTATGTTTTCAGTTGGTGAAAATGATTCTGGTAAGGCCAACGTTCTGTATGGTAAGTAGGCTGTAACATTTATTAAAGTACTCTTATGCACAACTGGTTTGAGACTTTCGTTTAATTACATTAAAAATATATTATATATATTAAATTTTACTGAACTGTATACTGAAAAATTTGACAACTTGAGATGCAACAGCCAATTTTGAAGTGGCAGACATTAAGAATTTAACAATTAAAAATCGACCACGTTGGCTTGGTGTTGGTGGCTGACGTTTCGACCGCTATATTGTGGTCATCTTCAGAGCAGTTGGATAAGGAAATAGTCTGCGAGCTCGTATTTATATATATAGTAGTCCCGATTGGGGGAGTACTTTCAGTGATAGGTCGTAGGTTCTCCTTCTGGCATCTGATTGGTCCTTCGTTGTCCAATCCGGTTGAGGTCTGTATGATGGGGAGTACTCCCCCCATCGAGCTCACAGACTATTTCCTTATCCAACAACTGCTCTGAAGATGACCACAACACAGCGGTCGAAACATCAGCCACCAACACCAAGACTACGCGGTAGAAACCCCTAAGCTTATCCACAGACCATGTACACCAGACGCGGAAGCCTACGCGAACAATTAAAAATCAAATTCAGTATCTTATAGCACTTTTAATGTTACACTTCAGCATTTTGTAGTGTTTTGGAATGGGGCATATTTTATGGAAATACCGTGGTAGAAATTGAACGTTAACAATGTGTTATCAGGTCATGCATTTTCTACATTTCCAATATAAAATTCTTGAAAATAATGAATAAGAACAGAACATGTAAAGTTACAGTGTAATTGTGAATATTAAGAAACATACCAAAAGATGTATATCTGCTAACACAGAGATGCATTTAAAATCAGTCTTCAAGACGACAAATCGTTTTTTCAACACGAGCTTTCTTTGATTTGTTTCCGAGCTGTTGCTTAATTCTACTTTGTTATTCTGTAATTTTTAAATTTAAGTTTTCTTTTGCTCGCATGTGCTAAATATTCTTATACAGAGTGATTTATATAAAACTGACACATTTCTTTCATTAATTGTTTTAAAACGAATTGTGCTAGCGACAACTTATTACACCTAAAATGTAGAGGAATTTTGGGAGATTATTTACCTCTATAGCAAATGTTGAAAATGTCCTCCATCCTGCATAAGGCACAACTCAACACGTCGTTCCATGTTACTGGCCACTCGTTGGAGGACTCTCTTGTCAATAGCTTGAATCTCCTGTGTGATGTTGTGCTTCAGATCGTCCAATGTCTGGGGACGTGTGGCGTAAACCCTGTCTTTTAAGTAACCCCATAGAAAGAAGTCCGGCGTTGTCAAATCCGGAGATCTCGGTGGCCACAGGTTCCTGGAAATTATTCGGTCGTCAAAGAAACTTGCAATTAGTTCCATGGATTCATTTGATGTATGGCATGTAGCGCCATCTTGCTGAAAATATCCTTGACTCAGCTCTACATCGTCCAGTTGCTCAACAAACTCCATGAAAATCAGTCGGTACTCTGCAGTGTTCACAGTCTGGATAAAAAAATTGGCCCCACTATTCTCTGTGCGGATATTGCGCACCAAACTCCGATTTTAGCTGGGTGCATAGATGCTTCATGGATGACATGTGGATTTTCGATGGCCCAATGGCGTGAGTTCTGTGAGTTCACATAAAGAGTCGTTGATTTAATGTGTACTGCATTTTCACGTTGACACAAAATGTCGAAAACAGCTGCCAACAATAGGACTAAAACATAAACATCTGCGCATCTAATGCTGCCAACAATAGGAATAAAACATAAACATCTGCGCATCTAGTGACAAGGATTCGAAACTCCAGAACATTCTGCTTAATTTGATGCTAAAATTGGGTCAGTGCTGCCAACAATAGGAATAAAACATAAACCTCTGCGCATCTAGTGACAAGGAATCGAAACTCCAGAACATTCTGCTTAATTTGGTGCTAAAATTGGGTCATTGAATGAATTTTCAACGGAATAATTAAAGAAAGAAATGTATGAGTTCTATATAAATCACTCTGTATATTTCTCTAGTCCACACCTGTGGAGTAACAGTCAGTGCGTCTGGCCGCGAAACCAGGTGGCCCGAGTTCGAATCCCGGTCGGGGCAAGTTACCTGGTTGAGGTTTTTTCCGGTGTTTTCCCTCAACCCAATACGAGCAAATGCTGGGTAACTATCGGTGCTGGACCCCGGACTCATTTCATCGGCATTATCACTTTCATTTCATTCAGACGCTAAATAGCCAAGATGTTGATACAGCGTCGTAAAATAACCCATTAAAATAAAATATTTCTCTAATACGTCGTTTTTCTCCCAAGACAACCTCTTATTACACAATCTGCACATCAAAATATTAGAATGACTAACATAAAAATGCTCACTTTTATAATCCGCCTATTGCTTAATGGTGGTTTTGTCTTACCCATCTTGTTACTCAATCACAATGAGCTGCTACCAGATACAACTCCTTTGTGAGTGAACCCTGGACCTAAAGAGATTACATAGGCAGGAAATATTTTATCACCAGCACGAGACTAACTCAATGAGATGAAAAACGATAAAATTCCACGTTTTGGCCAAATAAAACAGAGATATTATGGATTTATTAATTTGTCCTACAGAATAATCTCTGTAATGTTGACAATTAATATTTGAGGAGAAAAATACGCTCCGGCGCCGGGGATCGAACCCGGGTCCTTGGTTCTACGTAGCCTACCAAGCGCTCTGACCACTGAGCTACGCCGAATTCAATCCACAGCACCGGATCGAACCTCAGGCCACAAAGGGAAACACTGAAGGAGGAAGGTTCGATCCGGTGCAATGGATTGAATTCAGCGTACCTCAGTGGTCAGAGCGCTTGGTACATAGAACCAAGGACCCGGGTTCGATCCCCGGCACCGGAGCGAATTTCTCTCCTCAAATATTAATTAAAACTGAGATAGCCAAGTTATTAATTTATTCTTCCTCTATCTGATGAGCAAAATGAAGATAATATTCCTTCACTCATGGGATATACTGCAGGTTGTCTCGACAGATGAGATTAAAAAGGAAAACATTCCAGGAATGTTACCCTTCTTCATCTCAGTGTCGTCAGGATCGAGTATATGTCCCAGAGCAGTGTAATGCTATGATCAAAAAAGCAAAGAAGGAACCAAAGTTTCTGGTCGAATCAATCCAAACAGAAAGCATCTTGAACTTCAGAGATTGGTGGCCACATTTCTTAAAGAAGACTAGAAAAATTCTGGATAAGCATGAAAACTTCAACACCAGTAAATACCGTCACATGGTATATAAATCCAATGAGCCAGGATATATTACAGCTTCTCCTTTTATTTCATCACTTCTGTCTCCATTCAAGCCAAGAAACTTTATGACATTTACAAATAATTTATAAATCTTCTCACCATTCATGAGCTGCCACAAGGGACAAAGAGTATTTAACCACAGAAATTTTTACAAGTTCATTGAACCATTGATTTTATTTTAACAATGAAAAATTCCTACAAGTACATAGTTGCAAATAATTTTTTTTTTGAGATTAGTGGAAATATACCTATTTTTAGAGAGGTAAGTGTTACAAAAAAGTAAAGAATGCTACTGAACTTAGTTTGATTTCGAATATAGGTGATTCTTCAGGAGAGCAATTGATCCTTTCAATGCAGCTAAGGTTACAATCGGAATAATAGATGTAGGTATTCCAAGCCTCTTAAATATATCTTTCATGAAGAGAGTAGCGGTACCTCTTGCTCCAACCAGAAGTCCGATTACTTCAAGCTCTTTTAACTGGTATTTTTGGAGATAATAGGGAATGGTAGGATTGTAGATATTCTTTTTTTCATTATCCACTTCTGCTGGCTGTTCCTCATCCGTTTCGAAACGCACAGTGGGATCAATTATGTATCCAGATCTTGTAGATTCCTTGAAAGCTATTATATCTATGCGCCGTGTACTGCCAGTGATGGAGAGACCATGTACTTCTTCAAAGGTGTTGTAATCGGCATCTTTAAGGCAGTGGCTATAATTGATCGTACTTGGTGGTGTCTAGCATTTCGCAGAGCTTCGCCGTCATACTCAGATGAATATAAGGAATTTTATGATGAGATTTTTAATTGGCCCACTATTATCCCATATCATTTATTTTAATGTTTTTTTTTTCTTTCAAATTGTCACATACATAATTGTTTTTAATCATTGTTCATTGTAAATTGATTAGTAGGTCGATTTATCGAACCCTTATTTAGGGCGGCTTTTGTTAATACAAAATTATTATTTGTGTCATTATATCTCACTTTGACTTTTAACTAATCTAGAAATCTAGTCACAATATTTTTATGTCATTAATTACAGCAAGTTTTGGATGACTGAGATCTATTACGTTGATGTGTTTAAAACAAAGTAGAGTAGTTTCAAACCCAGCCAGCTGTGATATTTTTTTATTTGTTTTTTTTTACAATGCTTTATCGACTTTTATGGATACCTAGCATCTAAGTGAAATGAAGAAAATAATGCCAGCGAAATGAGTCCAGGATCCAACGCCAAAAGTTTTCCAGCATTAATGGGTTGAGGAAAAACTCCGGAGTAAACCTCAACCAGATAACTTGTCCAACCAGGATTTGAACCTAGGCCCGCTCATTTCACGGTCAGACATGCTAACCATTACTTCAGAGCGGTAGATCACAACCATGATAAAACAAAGCAGAAACGAATGTATCATCATAATGAATTCATTATTATTCATAATACACAAATGGGGGTGCTTAATAAATGCGGGTAGTATAAAGATAAAAATAATTAATTTGACACAGTTTAATTCTGAAGTACTTTACTGTGCTATTAATTTCCAAATGAATTCAATTCTCTGTAATGACATATTATCATTCATTACAATTTAAGGGTATATGTACGTGAATGACCACAAATATTATCAGAAAATGCAGGCTCCAAATTTCTAAAATTTTATAACGAAATGAACTCACAATAATTGTACAAAAATTACAAGGTACCACAACAAGACTTATTAGAACTTAATTATCTGATAAAAGTATAAAAAAGGTTACTAATAATATTTTTCAAGCCAGTTTTATCAAAGTGTGAAAAAAAAATTCTGTAGTTACATCATTTGGTAACCATAACATTGTTATGATCTCTCTGACATCTTTAATATTTTTCCTGCATGTAATAAACACTTATTTCTGAAAAGTAGACTACTTTCAGACATGTAGAGTTGTTTATTTTAATACAAATAATTTTTATTTGTCCTATATAGGCTAAAATATATTAAAATTTACATTATGTTTTGTGACCTAATTTTTCCATTTTCAAAGAAATGGGCATTATTCTAGTCTAACTTTTGCATAAATGCATGTTAAATCAGTGTACAAAATTTCAGAATTCTATCTCTATTGGTTGTGAAGTTATGAAATAATATGTGTGAAAATGTTCAAAGTTTGGAAAATTTAATTTGAAGTAAAAAGTGAACTCTAAAACCTACCATTAGTAACCTTTTTTATACTTTTATTAGATATTTAAGTTCTAATAAGTCTTGTTGTGGTACATTGTAATTTTTGTCCAATTGTGAGTTCATTTCCTTATACAATTTTAGAAATTTAGAGCATGCATTTTCTGATAATATTTGTGGTCCTTCACGTACATAATATACCCTTAAGACAACTCATTGGTGTCATATTGATTGTGAATCGTTTCCATTATGAATTGCATGGTTGTCTCAACAAAAGTTGAAACCAAATATTAGCAATTTAATCAGTGTTGTAAATTCAAAAATATATATAATATATATATTTTTTTGTTGCAGCTATTCAGTTTGTGCTCAGTGATGAATTCTCACCTTTAAACCAAACCCTACGAAAGAGCTTGTTACAACAATCACATTGTATACTTTCTGCTTCAGTAGAGATAATCTTCAACAATATGGACAAACAATTTCCAGTAAGTTGACAATAGCTATTTACGCAACAAGTTGCGAAATGATAACATTTTAAGCACGAGAAGTGAAGATTGTTCACACTGACTGTGTTTTATATAAGATTTCTTAGACAGTCGCTCGAGAATCCCTAATGTATTTATATTTTAAAGAGACTAAAATTGTTTATTTGTTCTCTCACAATGGCGAACTTCTGATGTTAAAGATGAAAGACTATTACATTCGTATGGAGAGAGAGAGAGATTTCACGGCATTCTGATATGTAGTACACTATGGCAATTGTTTTGCTGGTTGTTAGGAAGTTGTTGCTCCCCAGAAATATAAGTTTGAGGGTGTCCAGCCGAGATGATGTGATTACCAAACTCCTCTTCAAGAAAAGTTGTGGGTGGTATTTGCTGAATCTAACAATCGGCCGATTTTTTCTGGATGCAAAAGCACCTCATACATTAAAGCTTTGAGATGTGGAACAAGTTACATAAAAAGTGAGGTGTTCTTTGTAGCCTCCACTTTGTTTTCGTATATATATATATATTTTTTAGTTGGTTATTTAACGACGCTGTATCAACTACTAGGTTATTTAGCATCGATGAGATTGGTGACAGTGAGATGATATTTGGCGACATGAGGCCGAGGATTCGCCATAGATTACCTTGCATTCACATTACGGTTGGGGAAAACCTCTGAAAAAACCCAACCAGGTAATCAGCCCAAGCGGAATCGAACCCGCGCCCGGACGCAACTTCAGACCGGCAGGCAAGCGCCTTAACCGACTGAGCCACACCGGTGGCTGTGTTTTCGTATATTTAAGAAAGATATCAATTTGGAGTTGGGGGTGATTGGGATCCCAGCTGTCACAAAGTTGGTGTGTGGGTAGAAATTTCCCAAAAGCAGATTGTTGGGCTAACATAATACTTCTCAGCAGTGAGCAACAAATGATGCCGGATTCTCCCACCTATCGTTTTTTTCGTAGCTGTAATAGAAACAGAACATTATGATTAATAATGTGTAGAAACTATGTGAACGCACTGTACACTGTAATGTTTGCTAGTCGTGTTTAGTAATGTAGTTGTTGGTTGTTTCATAATGAGTTACCTACGTACTTTGGCAATGCAGTCATTAGTAGTATTGCTTTCTGGTATTTGGAAATGATAACCTATTACTATTTTCATCAAGAACTCCATCACTGCATCATGGCTGCGTGCATAAACTTCTTGGGAGCTTTACTTCTGCAAATAACGCAATTTGGTGATCCATAGATTCAGTTGATGAAAATGTCCACAAGGCATTATCAGATGTCAGTCTGAAGAATGCAATTACTTTTTCTGTGGAATTGGGATTCACCAACTGGTTTTCGTTCAGAACTTTCGATTGTTTCGTTTTAACATTTCCTTGATTCTTTTTGTATACAGGGTGTATCTAAATTGGTGTCAAATATTTCGCGGATGTTCATATGAACATTGGTCTCAAAATAATTTATTTCAGAGTTACAAGACAAAATTTAATGTTACAAAAATGGCTCGAAGTGGCTTCCTCCTGATTCGATGTATCCCCTAAACCTGCGTTACATGCTCTGGCGTACTCTGTTAAAAAATTCCTGGAGTGTTTCGTATTTCGTGAAATCCAGTTTGGATACGCTCTCAGAATAGCAACAATAAGTACAGGAGTCGCATAAACCAGGGACTTTAATGTCCCCACACGAAGAAATCCATTGGATTCAAATCAGGCGATCGAGCAGGCCATGCAATGAATCCCCTTTGACCAATACATCTTTGGGGAAATCGATCATTAAAAAAATTACGAACTATCAGACTGAAATGAGCTGGAGGAGCATCGTGTTAAAACACATTCGTTGTATGACGTCCAGAAACACATCATCAATTAAATGATGCAAATCATTTCGTTCTCATCACTCACAGAATACATTTTCTTCTGATTTCTTTGCTCTACAAAATACAAACAAACAAAAAACCATCAAACAATCAGCGGTCAATGAAGGGACAAATCCTTTAATAAGTCCCTAACGAATGGTTTTTCGGACCCATGTTCTTATTAACTTTTTTAATTGTTTTGATGTTAGGAACACGTCCCCACAATATTTGACACCAATTTAGATACACCCTGTATGTGATGTTTTACAGGAAAAGGGACCTTAAGGTGCGTACATACGTAGTGAACGAACAACAAACGAATGATGAAGCAAAACTTCGTTGTTCGTTCTCAGTTCAGAGCAACATACAAATTATCAGCAAATAGTCAGAGAAAATTCGCATTCGCTGATTATCCACAGTAATGGTAGACAAGGATATAATTATAGCATTTGTAGCCGTTGTTATTAAAGACAGTTTAACAAAAGGAAAGTTAAAAAACAAAAGGCGATGATGGCAGACACCACTCTACGAAAGTTGCAATTGATATAAAGGCACCGACTTGCTTCATGATTTATGTCGAGTTGAACAGTTTCACAAATTCACAACTTCTGTCACATTTCAGAAAGAGTCTTCGAAATATTACTGTGCAAAATTGGGCCATAAAATTTCCTGCTCCCTATATACAGCAATAAGTTTGATAACGCTTCTTCAGTCCACTCCAGTTCCGACATCCTGTTGGTGAAATTAAACTAACCATTGAGTTCCGTTACGAACTGCAAACAAGTGGCAAATCCCGTCCACAACGAACACCAACTTCCTTTGATGTACTGACAAGTGACGGATCACTATCGACGGCAAACCAAACGATCTGTTTACCTTTGCTGTGTTGTCCACACATTCTGATTTCAATCAGCAAATGCATTTCTTTGTCGTTCATTTGTTGTTCGTTCGCTGCGTGTGTACACCTTTAGAGTGAAAAACTTCCAAATTCATTTTTTGACATATTCTTAAAGAGGATTTTATGCTAAATCTATACTGCTTTTCAGAAAAATTGTGTACTAAACCAATGAAAAGTTATTGAACTTTGAATATACAGTTATAAAATAACTTATTCAATTTGAATAAACAGAGGTTAACGTTTACTAATATTTAATGTTCTTACCTTCACCCAATTATAAATAAAATTGAATTAAAAAAGACTTATCTTATTCAGAATTGAATGTTGAATTCAACTGTAAAAGTTCAATTTATATAGAATAGTGCTTAAAAAGCTGTGTAGGAAAATCTGTACACTACTGGTACTTTCTGAAAAAAATTGCACAATGGAAAATAGAGAAGAAATGCACAAAACAATCTTATTTTAATAGCTTAATTTTGTTTTTGTTTTGTTTGTTTTTTTTTTTTTACAAAAATAATAATGATAAAAGTGATGAAAGATGTAATTTAACCACATAGTAATGATAACTACTGGGTGTTCAGTTCAAAGTGTGTCATGGCTCTCTGTATGCCGTCACATGGCTAGTCGAAGAGCCTAGAGAATTCAATCTTCCTACACTTCCGCAGAAGTGTATTACTTATGTGCCAGAGAAGTTGCCTAGCAAGTACGGCGTTCATTCAGAAGAGTACTTACCGATATGTACGGTAACGCCAGTAGTGGCAGGAATGTGAACTGTTTCGAAACATGTACTGAGGTGAGTTTTTATCTTACTGTCGGGATATGTGGAGAGGGTTAAGACGATTACTTACGTATTTGTTGACATTAATTTCGACGGTCAACATGGACACGGAGCATTTGATTTGTGTTGTGGAATGTTGCCGTACGCAACCGATGATAACAAATACCCTGCGTACGACTTGGCCGCGCAAAACACAGTTCGAAAGAGGTTATGGTAGCACACAGACCATACAGACCGCCATCTGTTGCTATGACGTTCAAGTTATACCGTACACGTTTTCAAGTTCAGATTGAACGCCTTGTTTAATAGGCAACTTCTCTGACACAAAAGCTGAAACTCGCTTCAAATCCCTGACTCATCAACAGTGACGTCATGACACACTTTGAAATGAACACCCAGTATAAATGCCAATAATGGAGGAAGAATTACGATTTATTATGGTTGTGAAAGACTGGTAAATATCCAGGAGAGTATAAATGAGGAAATTGAAATTGGGAACCGATTACTTCAGGAAAATTAACAAACTGAACTGAACATTACATAAACTAAACAACGCCAATGGATTCTATGAGATTCCTCACTAATATTAACAGCATCAAAATGACAATAGAAGAAAAAGCACTGATTCAATATGAAAAACTTATCAGATTACCAGGTAACAATTGGCATTCATATAGTCCTCTTTGCAGATTGAAAACTCAAAAAAGTTTCATATCCATTGTTCAAGAATTAAAACAGAAAATCAATATCCCGAATTTAAAAGAAAACTTACAAATTAAACCAAACCCTTTAACTCTATTAAATATAGAATATAATCTAAATTTAACAGAAGAAATACTGAAATCAGAAGTAAACACTGAAATACTGAAACAATTGTCTTTAGAGACAATTAATATTAGGTACCCTCCACAAAACTGGCTTCATTTATACACTGACGGATCCTTGATCTCCAGAGAACAAGGTGCCGGTGCAGGTGTTACGTGCTGTCTCTTCTCACTTTATAGATCTCTTGGGTATGGAACAACAAGTTTTGATGGAGAAATCATTGCAATAAGTGAAAGTCTCAGGAATCTTCTATGCCACATCAATAAATTTAGGAATGCAGTTATATTGTCAGACTCGAAAGCAGCTATTCTATCAATCGTCTCTAAACACACACCTTCATCTCAAACAGCAGAAATAACTAAAATGCTCTCTCAATTAATATCACTCAATAAAAGAATTGTATTCCAATGGATACCATCCCATTGTGGAATCCTGGGAAACGAGAATGCGGATGCTTTAGCAAAGAAGGGCAGCACTGCTACTTACAGACCTGTTACTAAATCTACGTATTCCTCTGTGAAGAGATTTATTAAATCTACATACTTAAACTTCAACAAACAAAATTTGATAACTCAATCCCAAGGGAAAAAATGGAACTCTCTGCATCAAAATCCACAGTTAATTCCCGATTTACCACGAAAATCGTCTGTAGCTGCATTTAGATTGGCAACAGGCCATGATTGTTTGGCCAAACACCTGCATAGAATTGGAATATATCAGTCCCCTAACTGCAACTCAAACCAAGAAATGGATTCGGAACACCTCAAAATCTGTGCTTCATTGGCTGACCATGACAATATCTTTGAAAAATATTGGAGTGCAAGAGGTCAAATGACTTTATTGTCAAACGCCTGGCATTAGAAAACAACAACAACATTACATAAACTAACTTAAATTGTAAATTATTAATGAAACTGAATCCAGCATAATGTAAATTAATAAGTTAAGGAAAACTTAACTGAACATTACATAAACTAACTTAAGTGGTTTATGAAATCCTGTATCCAATATTTTTTTTTTTCATTTTTAGGTTCGTTCAAAAAACCCAGTTTCCATTAAACGACAGATTGGAGCTTCGTATGACAGATATTATTTGAATGATAAGACTATTAAAAGAGAAGATTTGATGGCAATGTTTATGTCGGCAGGATTCTCTTCCTGTAATGTTTACCACATTGTAAAGCAAGGAAAGGTGAGAGCTTGAAGTTGTAAATTTGTTTATTTATTTATATCGATTACTAATGTTTGGTAATATCGTGTACCATACTGTGTGGGTTTACAAGCAAAACACATTAAGTAAAAAATATTACTTCTGAGAAAAAGGCGTTTTTATTCTAACAAAATGGAATCCTCAAAATATTATTATTTTCAATAAGTTGTTTCCCTTTACAGTGAAACCTCTCATTTACGGACATCGAAGGGACGTAATAATCTGTCCGCATCTGGGAGGTGTCCTTTATTAGGAGGGAGGCTCCCCACTCTAACAGTAAATTTATAATATGCATTATGTATCCCTTTACGCTTTAAATTAAATGTATTACTGTAATTTAATTCTAAATACAGTCTACTATACTACAGTACATTCTTTGCAACTTTGAACTACCGTAGATAAGATCGAGAAAGGAAAATACAGTACTCTGCCGTGCAATTTTATTCTAGGTCTACAGTTATGCAGTACTGTAATTTACAGTTTTCAACTTAACCTATACGTTCAGGTGCCATGTCTCTCGAAACAGAACAACTGATTGAAGTGAAGAGAATAATCCTACTAACCCTATTATGTGTCGAATACAATTTCACTATCACAGAAATCTTGGACACATCAGACAGGTTAAATTTTATGATTTTGTTTATCCATCCGCTTCCAGCTAACAAGGGGTAGCTGGCTGGACTATTGGTAGCCTACGAAAACCTTATTGTCCTGTTTTATGGTAAGGAATTTCTGTACAATTCTCAAAACTAAATTTTCCATTTTTATAAAACATTAAGTCTTGAAATCCAAGTTCTGTCCGCAGTCAGGAGGTAAAGCAAGCTTTAGGACTGTGAAACAGCTGTCCGTGTCCGTGTCTGAGAGTGTCCGTAAACAAGAGTTAAACTTAACATTATTTCTATATTATTTCAGTTGGGACATAAAAATCTGTCCGTATATGAGGAGTGTCCGTATTTTGGGAGTGTCTATAAGGAGAGGTTTCACTGTATATGTATTTAATTTCCTAATTCTAAGTTTGTACACATACATGATATACATTAGGCCTATATACGCATTTTTTCTCAGAAGTACAGACGTGGACAAATTATTATCAAAATTGACGATTTTTATGATAATTCTGTTTACAAAATTTGACTTTTCAATTTAGACTACAGTTGACAGTTTTGCATATTTCCATCATTATAGTAGACAGAAATTTGCAAAAATGTCAACTGTAGTTTAAATTGAAGAGCCGAATTTTGTAAAAATACATAATAAAAATCTTAAATTTTGCTAAAAATTTATAAATATGCAAAAATGTCAACTGCAGTCAAAATTGAAGAGTAAAATTTTGTAAAAATATAAAATAAAAATCTTCAGCTTTGCTAATAATTTGGAAATATCCAAAATGTGAACTGTAGTCCAAATTGAAGAGTTGAATTTGGTAAAAATATATAATAAAAATCTTCAGTTTTGCTAATAATTTGTAAATATGCAAAAATATCAAATGTAGTCCAAATTGAAGAGTCAAATTTTTTAAAAATATATAATACAAATCTTCAATTTGGAAATAATTTGGAAATACGCAAAAATGTCAACTGCAGTCTGAATTGAAGAATCATATTTTATAAAAATATATAATAAAAATCCTCAATTTTGCTAATAATTTGTCCACGTCTGTAATATTTCTGATTTAATATGTTTTGCTTGTAAACTGATGACTGATAAGTCTATTATGCTCAACTGCATTTATTGTTTTGTTACGGTATTCCATTATGGGGTACAAGTCCATATTCAAATGAAATATTTAAATTACAGAATAGTGTCTAAAATTATCTGCCACGAACCTTCTCCAGCCCATTATCAATTATTATTCTTAAGATTAAATATAGGTACTGACAGAACCAGCTTATTCGAATTTTATTCACTTTATTCACTTATGATACATTTCCTTTAAATAAAGATTGTCATAAATATAATACTAGGTGTTTTTGGTGTTTCTCAAAAGAACTGGCATTTATGTCAAGAAGTTGTTCAGTGCCCTACTCTTGGATAAAAGGCTTTTACCTGTTAATAACTTTAAAAGAAATTGAACAAAATATTGTTAAATGAATGTTTATACTATAATGCAAACAGTTATTATGTTATTAACTTTAATAAAGTCCACCACTGTGGAGTAATGGTTAACTGCCTGACCGTGAAACGAATGGACCCTGGTTCAAATCCTGGCTGGTACAAGTTATTTGGTTGGAGATTTTTCCGAGGTTTTCTCTGAACCGTTTGAAGCAGAATTGCTGAGTAACTTAGATAGATGGATAGATAGGTAGGTAGGTAGGTAGGTAGGTATGTAGGTAGGTGGGTGGGTGGGTGGGTGGGTGGGTGGGTGGGTGGGTGGGTGGGTAGGTAGGTAGGTAGGTAGGTAGGTAGATAGATAGATAGATAGATAGATATAGATAGATATAGATAGATAGATAGGTAGGTAGGTAGGTAGGTAGGTAGATAGATAGATAGGCCTTAAATCTTTCATATATTATGTTTTTCTATCGCCTATTATTTTTTTTTTGTTCGAGAATAAGGTGCTTAGGAAAATATTTGGGGCTAAGAGGGATGAAGTTACAGGAGAATGGAGAAAGTTACAAAACACAGAACTGCACGCATTATATTCTTCACCTGACATGATTAGGAACATTAAATCCAGACGTTTGAGATGGGCAGGGCAGACAGAATTCAGAAATGCATATAGTGTGTTAGTTGGGAGGCCGGAAGGAAAAAGACCTTTAGGGAGGCCGAGACGTAGATGGGAAGATAATATTAAAATGGATTTGAGGGAGGTGAGATATGATGATAAAGACTGGATTAATCTTGCTCAGGATAGGGACCAATGGCGGGCTTATGTGAGGGCGGCAATGAACCTTCGGGTTCCTTAAAAGCCAGTAAGTAAGTATTATTATTTTTACGTTTCTAGTTCATTAGCTCAGTGGTTTCCAACCAGTGTGTCGCAAAATTTTGGAACTGAAAAATAAATTTTATGCCATCCAGAAAGTCTCTTTACAACGCATGTTTTTATTTACAAATGAAGTCTTTGATATGGTACATTTTATTTTGAGACAGACTTTACCAATGAAACGTGAACACCTGCAACAGTGCTCAGTTTAATTTTTTTGCATGGCAATAATTCGAATGAAAATGAACACCTACAACAATGTTTAGTAATTTGTTTACTCTTCCCATTTAGTAATATTTTAGAATCGTCAGAACATATTGGCCAATTTCAGGACAGTATATACGTGTGAGCAGGTGATAGTGCGACTATTTTATCAAAAGTGCTTTATTTAGATTTTATCATGGACAAATTTTTAATTAAAAAAAGACAATATGAATCAAGCTCTGGGTTAGATGACAACAGTACTAATTCAAATAATGCGAGCGAAAATTCCCTTCAGGGTTCACAAAAATTCACTGCGTTTCGTAAATATAGTGATGAATACTACCAATATGGTTTTACGTGGCGTGGAGATATGAATATAAACAAAATCCCGAGTGTTTTATATGTGGAAGGGTTTTGTAAAATTAGTCGATGGTCCCAAATAAACTAAAAATACATTTAGAACTGCCGTTTTCAACGTCATACTTGTGTGAATTAGCATTTTCTACCATAAAACAGTGAAATCTAAACAAGGTAACAGACAGCTTCATCTTGAAGATGATTTACGTATTGGTCTGTCAATCTTATGGCCACTATAGAGAAACTCTGTGCAATCCACAAAGCACAGACTTCACATTAATTGAAATAGGTGAGTTTTCAAAAACAATCTTTTATCGGACATCCAGCATTGATAGGTTTGGATTTTTGACACATAGACCTACCTTTGTTTTTTCTAATGCCACTCAAATTGCAGCTTGTTTTTTTTTTTTTTTTAAGAAATTTCGATCGTGTGTTAACATCGACCTATTTACAACATAGTAGTTGTTATACTTATTAATATATTGTTATTAATAAAACAAATAAGTGTGTCGCAATATTGTGGGCATTCAGTAAAGTGTGTCGTCAGTCATAAAAGGTTGGGAACCACTGTATTAGCTTGTTCTTACGAAATTTTCAATTTCAGCAATGGCAATAAGTTTATCTTAATATTCTTCTTCTTCCATTGCTATAAAAACTTATCAGCAAAGTGCATTGTAATTGAATATTTTCAGTGTCTATGTAAAGATGTTATTTCTTTTAACCACTCTTGGAATTACATTGTTTTAATAAATGTTTAATAATTTCTGACAAACATTTGTGTGCAAAATAAGAACTTCGGACTCAGCTATTTATAGCTACCCACTATAGCAAAGTTTATACAGTTATTGTGAACAAGGAGCACCTTCTCATGCGTCAGAGTTTAATGAGAAATAGGAAATGTCTGACATCTTTATATTAAGATGCCTGTACTAGAAGAAACATAGTTTAAAACCTCAAATCTGATACAATTGGAAAACAGCATGAGGAGAAACTGAGGAAAATTAAGAGAATGGAGGATATACCAATGTCGTGACTAGAAGTAAACACGCTTTCTTGTTTTATTTGCCATTGTAGGTTAACCAGTTAGCCATATGTACAGACGAAGACAGACTCAGGGTGTTACTAGATATATCAGGTGCAAATATGTATGATGATGAAACGCACAGGTCAGAGAATACTGTCAACGGTAAGTAAGCATTTACTCCATATTATCATTATTGTTGTAGATTTATTATTATTATCATTATCATTATCATTTCCATTATTATTATTATTATTATTATTATTATTATTATTATTATTATCATCATTTTCCGTTATTATTATTATTATTATTATTATCATCATCATCATTTCCGTTATTATTATTATTATTATTATTATTATTATTATTATTATTATTATTATTATTATTATTATTATTATTATTAAATAAAACGTTTTGCAATGCTCGAACAGCTTCCTGTGCCCAAAATTTTCTTCTCTCTTTCCTATTCTGCCAGTCTCCTTGTTAAGGTCTTTGTACACAAAAATATATAACTGATTAACTTTTCAACTTCTTTACTATGTTAAGTGATATGTAAGTGGTGCAAATATGTATGATGATGAAACGCACAGGTCAGAGAATACTGTCAACGGTAAGTAAGCATTTACTCCATATTATCATTATTGTTGTAGATTTATTATTATTATCAAATTATCATTTCCATTATTATTATTATTATTATTATTATTATTATTATTATTATCATCATCATCATTTCCGTTATTATTATTATTATTATCATCATCATCATTTCCGTTATTATTATTATTATTATTATTAATTATTATTATTATTATTATTATTAAAATAAAACGTTTTGCAATGCTCGAACAGCTTCCTGTGCCCAAAATTTTCTTCTCTCTTTCCTATTCTGCCAGTCTCCTTGTTAAGGTCTTTGTACACAAAAATATATAACTGATTAACTTTTCAACTTCTTTACTATGTTAAGTGATATGTAAGTGTTAAAAGTGTATATAGAACAATGAAGAAAAATATATGAACTTCTTACAAGCGAATAGAAGCAATTGAAATTGAATATGAATAAAAATGGAACGTGTAAAATGGACAGACAGAATTAGAAGTGGAGCTGGGTTGAAAACACTGGATGGAGAGAGAATGATGCTGAAATTGATTAGAAAGAGAAAAAGGAATTGGTTGGGTCAATGGCTGAGAAGAAACTGCCTACTGAAGGATGCACTAGAAGAAATAGTGAACGGGAGAAGAGTTCAGGGCAAAAGAAGATATCAGATGATAGACGACATTAAGATATTATGAATCATATGAGGAGACAAAGAGGAAGGCAGAAAATAGAAAAGATTGGAGAAAGCTGGGTTTGCAGTGAAAGACCTGTTTTTGGGCAGAATACTGAATGAATGAATGAATGAATGAATATATACTATTTTTTAGCATTCTATGCTCGAGGTTCGATCCCAGCCGAGGTCGATGACATTTAAGTGTGTTTAAATGTGATAGACTCATGCCAGTAGATTTGCTGGCATGTAAAAGAACTCCTGCAGGACAAGAATCCCAGCTCACTGGCGACACTGATATAATGTCTGCAGTTGCGAGCCTCATTAAATAAACCATAATTTAAAATTTACTATTTTTTGTATTACTAAGTCTCACCTAACTAAGAGATTTTGATAAAAATAATCTTCGAAATTATTTATTTGTTAATAATTTTTAAAAAAGAAATAAAGATCAAATTTTGTGACCTATTACCTAAACTATTACAGATATCTTCTCCATTCCCTTACTGTTTATAGCAATATACTGCCCCAGTGACTCCTTTTGAATTGTTTTGCATTTTCTTAACAGTTTCTCAACATTGAAGTTTATATATTATTTTAATGTACCGAAGAACATATGATATTTCCATGCAGATATTCTGCGTCATCATACGATGAAAGAGTAATGGAATGGAGAAAAATTCTCTCCGGCACCGGGATTTGAACCCAGGTTTTCAGCTCTACGTGCTGATGCTTTATCCACTAAGCCACACTGGATACCCATCTCAGTGTTGGACAGAATCGTCTCAGTTTAAGTTCCAACTCTTGGGTTCCCTCTAGTGGCTGCCCTCTGCACTACGTCATAGATGTCTATGAATGTAGGACTAAAGTCGTATGATGACGCAGAATATCTGCATGGAAATATCATATGTACTTCGGTACATTAAAATAATATATATGATATGCGTAAATCACTTTCTTGATTTAAGACGGCGCTTATTCCATCAGATCCCGGCCAACTAGTCACTCTTAACGAGTGCACCTCAGCACATGTGTGGACTTTAGTCCTACGTTCATAGATATCTATGACGTAGTGCAGAGGGCGGCCACTAGAGGGAACCCAAGAGTTGGAACTTAAACTGAGACGATTCTGTCCGACACCGAGATGGATATCCGGTGTGGCTTAGTGGATAAAGCATCAGCACATAGAGCTGAAAACCCAGGTTCAAATCCCGGTGCCGGAGAGAATTTTTCTCTGTTCCATTACTCTTTCATCGTATTGAAGTTTATGTTTTTTTTATGAAATTACGGTCATTTATTGGTTACAGATAAATAAAAATCTTATGGTGACAAGAGTTCACTCAGGGAAGAACGGATGGGTTTAGCATTGTGGTGGTTAAGAATTTGGAGAATAAGGAACAGAAGGGAAAGCTTTGAGAATGATATATGTCCGTTCTACTTACAGAAAGAGGACACAGTGCATATATTATCTTGTCCAGAGAATTATAGAATAAGGGAATTACTTATGGACGAGGCAATTCTAAAATAAATATCAGAGTAGCTTATAAGAATTTATATAGCTCGCTAAAGAAAGAAACTTGAAGAAAGTAGGAAATTTTTATGTGTTGTGAAGAGAAATGTGGAGAAAAAGTTAGTTATAACTATAAGCATAAAATGGAGGTATAATACACCGAATTGAAATAAAAATTGTGTTACATTACTTTACAGCTGCGCTCACTGACCGTTTTATATTCGCACTTCAATCATTTACATATTTTGTACAATGAAATTGTTTTTACAGAAGTCTCAGATAAATTGAGGCAGGCAAAAGCATTATTACGTGTTCATACAAAAAAGCTTGAAATGTTGGCTGAACAGAAGGAAAAACTTGAACGACGAAAGAATCTTGAAAGAAGCTGCCTCTTCATGGAGTATTGTTTGTATCATAAAAAACTGAAGGAACTGAAGGAAGCTTTGAAAGCCGTAAGTTTTACTCGTGAGTTATTGAATAATAGGGTGCTAGAATAACAATGTAGAATGAATGTTTATTATTATTTTAATTATTATTATCATTACTAATATTGTTTACATTATTACTACTATAATGATGATGTCGGTGGTGGTGGTTTAGTGGTGGTGGTGGTGGTGGTGGTGGTGGTTGTGGTGATTACAATGATGGGGAGTATAATGGTATAAACTCAGATCCTCATTTCATTTTCACTTCATTTATTGTGTTCCAATAATCCTACATCAACATTGTAGCTTTAACACGTGGTTATATTCTTCTCCTGAATAACTAAAACCAAAGATTTTTTTTTAGAAAATTATTTACTTCAACTGAGTGATCCACTTTCAGTTTCAAGCAATTCAGGATGTTAATATTTTCTGAACAGAAGTATTTTTGTGTTATACACCATGTCCGAAATGAAACCTACCGGTAAAGATACTAAATAATTTATTCCTTAATTATGACACACAAAAACAAATTAGGGGAAAATATTAATCATTTCAACAAGTTTATGTCACCATCAGTAAATCTCAACATGTCTAGTAGCACGACACACATCTAACCTGTATCCTAGATCATATATATATACATAGATAGGTCGGCCTTATAGGTTTTGAAGTTAACAACTTTTGTCAGTATATTATTTTAATGTACCGAAGTACATATGATATTTCCATGCAGATATTCTGCGTCATCATATGATGAAAGAGTAATGGAACGGAGAAAAATTCTCTCCGGCGCCGGGATTTGAACCCGGGTTTTCAGCTCTACGTGCTGATGCTTTATCCACTAAGCCACACCGGATACTCACCCTGGTGTCGGACAGAATCGTCTCAGATTAAGTTCCAACTCTTGGGTTCCCTCTAATGGCCGCCCTCCGTCGGATCCCGGCCAACTAGTCACTCATAACGACTGCACCTCAGCACATGTATGGACTTTAGTCCTACGTTCATAGACCTCTGTGACGTAGTGCAGAAGGCTGCCAATAGAGGGAACCCAAGAGTTGGAACTTAATCTAAGATGATTCTGTCCGACGCTGGGGTGGGTATCCAGTGTGGCTTAGTGGATAAAACATCAGCACGTAGAGCTGAAAACCTGGGTTCAAATCTCGGTGCCGGAGAGAATTTTTCTCCATTCCATTACTCTTTCATCGTATGATGACGCAGAATATCTGCATGGAAATATCATATGTACTTCGGTACATTAAAATAATATATATGATATGCGTAAATCACTTTGTGATTTATGATGGCGCTTATTCCATCGGATCCCGGCCAACTAGTCACTCATAACGAGTGCACCTCAGCACATGTATAGACTTTAGTCCTATGTTCATAGATCTCTATGACGTAGTGCAGAGGGCGGCCAATAGAGGGAACCCAAGAGTTGGAACTTAATCTGAGACGATTCTGTCCGACGTCGGGGTGGGTATCCGGTGTGGCTTAGTGGATAAAGCATCAGCACGTAGAGCTGAAAACCCGGGTTCAAATCCCGGTGCCGGAGATAATTTTTCTCCGTTCCATTACTCTTTCATCGTAACTTTTGTCAGGTTTACTACACTGCCATCTAGTTGTTACATAAGGAGTCACGTCATAATTCCCATTTGATTGCATTAGTGACTGTACTGCCATCTTGTGTTCGTTTACAGCGGACGGATGGCGAACCTGGTCGTTGTTCTCTTCAAAGTGCAAACGATTTTAACATAGCGATGACTTACCTGTTACATATATGATCTAGGCCTGTATTCAATCTCTCTCCAGGCAATGTGTAACATCTGCAGAGTTACAGATCTTACTGTGTCGATAATCCTTTGATGTAACACTTAAAGGTTATCCATTCTGGTGTTGTAGACACGGTCTTTCACGAATCCCCAAAGAAAAAGTCCAATGGTGTGAGATCAGGAGATCGTGGGGGCCATGCAATAGGACCACCACGATCAATCCATCGTTCATGTTAAAAAATAACAACTTGCTTGCCTGACAGATTTCCGTGGACTTCGTGTGAATGCTTCAAAAATGGTTTCAGTGTTTTCATCCAGTGTCCTCTTCCTACCACCGCCACCATGTCGCTGAAAGCTCCATTTTCTAGCAAATGTTTGTGCCACTGAACAATGCC
Organism: Periplaneta americana; assembly: GCA_025594305.2. Lineage (NCBI taxonomy): Eukaryota > Metazoa > Arthropoda > Insecta > Blattodea > Blattidae > Periplaneta > Periplaneta americana. The sequence continues at coordinate 189,590,152 of JAJSOF020000003.1, read as the reverse complement.
TATTAGGAGCTGCACGGCCATATTTTTCACGAAATTTCCGCTGAACTGTAAATAGAAACTTAAACTCTGCTAACCAATAATAGCACTACACTTTTTCTTGCAGTGTGAATGGAGTCATTTTGGAAAACAATCTGTGTATACACAACAATAGGAATAACAGGTTCGTCAATTTCACGACATAAAAACTTGTTGAGTTTTTCTACATTTTAGTGCAAGGTGGCTGTGTGTAACTTTTATGGATGTCTAGTTAGTTCATTTCTTTATCGGTAGGTTTCATTTCGGATACGGTGTATATAATTTATTTCTTTTGTACTCTTACTTAAAATAGTACCAACTAATAAATTGTATTATTACTGGATATATTTCAGTTAGAAAAATCTTGTGCACCTTCTTTTGAGATGAGAAGTAAACAGATATCTCATCAAATTGATATTCAAGAAGAACTTTCCAATACCACCACAGAACTAGAAAGCATTGAGAACTGCTTGGATGAACTACAACTTCATCAGCACTTTCTGAGAGCAGGACAAGAGAAGATTCAGAATTATAGCGAGGAAACAAAACTAAAGATTCTTACACTGACTGAGGAACAATCAACATTCGTTGAACAGAAGGTAGTTTAAACTGTAATACACACGATGTTCGTGTGACTATGTATTAAAGGCATAGCATAGAGTGGTTTGAGTCATATCTCCTAAACAGAAAACAAAAAGTTGAAATCAACGCATTCAGCAACTCCTTTAAATCTACTTCAACATGGGGAAATGTTCATACAGGGGTCCCACAAGGATCTATATTAGGACCTCTTCTTTTTCTGATTTTTATAAATGGCCTTGGCCCCATAATAAAAGGAATAGGTTATCCTATACTATTTGCAGATGACACAAGTATCATAATTACAGACAAGAACTTTGCCACATTCAAATATAAAACAGAAACAATTCTCCTTAAAATTTATGACTGGTTTACAACCAATAACTAGCATTAAACATTAATAAAACTAATTCAATTTGAAACCACTTCAAATTTAATCTCTGAAACATTAGACACAACTATCAACAATATACCTCTACTAGAAACATCAACAATCAAATTTCTTGGTTTGCATATTAATAAATACAATAAATTGGAAAAATCATATTAAAGAAATAACCCCCAAACTTAACTCACCATGCTTCGCAATTAGGTCGTTACAACAATTTCTAAACAGCAGTATCTTGTGTAGTGTAGGGTTTAAGAAGGGCGCGTCAGCTACTATAGCTATTTGCGCCCTGCAGTATCTTAAAGACAATATATTTTGCCTATTTTCATTCCATTATGTCCTACGGAATAATATTTTTTCTTCTTGTTTTGATGATTTGTACCATCTCTGAAAATATTTAATGATTTTTTTCAACACTCTGTATATGATGGTGATAGCATGAAACCTAGTAACAGCTGATTGTGTACACGGTTATGTTTTATTCGTAATTTCGTTAGAAAGGAATCCACTACCTTTTATTTCGTTAACTTATTTCTTTCTGTTAAGTTTTAATCTATCTTGTATAACTAAAAGCCGTTTTCAGAATGTAAAATTTATAGATACAAGTTAGATGCAACCACTTCTAAATTGTGTCACGAACCACCACTGATAATATTTTATTACAACACTTTATATATTTTGCAGATAGAGAAACAGAGCAAACTTGAGAACTTAGAATTGCGAATGAAAGAGAATGAGCAAAGTCTGGAAGACAGCAAAATTACGTATGAAGAATGCAAGACCAAAGAAGAAGAGTATACGAAAAGGTAAGTATGGTACCGTACTGTATTAATCCATTCTTTCTTCGGAAATATTTCATTCATAAAAATGACCATGTTAATAAAATATGCTTTGTGTCTTTACGCAAATAATTTGTATTAACAGACTTAGGCAGAGGTTAAGTCACAGTCGCATGTGTGGTATTTTGACTTCTAAAAATGCGACAAAATTTCAATGCGAATATGCAAAAATGAGATAACTGCACTAGACTTGAGAACACTTCAGAAACGAAGATGATTATGGAGAAAATGAAATCAGAGATGTGTATGAACCAATTAATTCTAGAAGAGAATCTAAATTTAAATTAAATGTTAATGGAATGGGCAATGTTCAAGAATGTATTAAGTCAATCCGTCAGAATGCCTCCTATGAAGTTTATGAGGAGGTTGGTTGCGTCTCTTCTGATGGCTCTACTAGACGTGCTGATATCATCATTATTGATTGGCAGAAGGATAAGGGTGTCATTCTTGATCCCACAATCCGTTTCGAGATGCACGAGCAACAGCCACAAGAGGTGTGTCGTGAGAAACAAGTCATATATGAGCCTTGTTGTCAGCATCTTGGAGCACAATACCACATCACACATTGGACAGTTTCTGGGCTCATGTTCGGTGCCCGTGGCACGATCCCACGAGAAACTTAAATCAACTTAAACAATTTAAAATTTCTGATGCAACGATTGATGCCATAGGATCTCATGTGCTAAAATCTTCCTTAGCTAATTAGTAATCATTTGTACCCAACAAACTTTTATTGCAAATTATTTCCTGTTTTTTCATATCATTTATCTTAATGTTTTCTTTTTCCTTTCAAATTGTCACACAATTGGTTTTCATGATTATTCTTTATGAATTGATTAGTAGGTCGATCTATTCGAACCTTTATTTAGGCGGCTTTTTTATTAATAAGATGTTGAGGAATGGATTTAAGGCTTCCAGGACAATACGTCCATTGATACCATGTCCTTTTAACCTATGTCCACACAGATTTATGTCCACTTTTTGGGGTCCATGTGAACATGTTCACACACACTTATGTCCTTTTTTATTTATGTCCACTTTAGCGTTATAGGTCTAAGAGGAACATGTTCTCGAGGAAGGAGAAGAGTGTGTCAGCAAAATTTCTATCTATACCGTAATACGTAATATTTATAATCAGATTGTGACAGGATAACATTGAACAACTAATGTAGTTGAAGGATGGAAAAATCACTTCCAAAAATACATCGTCGCACAACATTTATAGATCTGGAAATTCATGCAATGCAATAAGAAGGACCAAAAGAATAATGAAATTATTAAATAACTCAACTACATAGCGGTTAAACAATTGTATCTGGACCAGATTGTTCAGAATTAGAACCACTACAAGGAATAGGGTAACAAAGCAAACTTACCTTATAACTGTTAGTTATCGTTTGAAGCTATATGAAGATGAAGCAGCATCAGAACATGATGAGTACCGTAAACTGGGGTTACTTTGAACACAGAGGAAACTTTGACCATTTTGCATTTGTTACAGATGGAGGTAAATTATCATAAAATCATTCTCATACCAAATTGTTATAGATGGAGGTAAATTTGGTATGAGAATGATTTTATGCTAATTTACCTCCATCTATAACAAATGCAGCATGTAGAAACCTAAATATGATTTTCTGAAAAAATGGTCAAAGTTTCCTCTGTGTTCAAAGTAATCCCAGTTTACGGTAGCTAATTGGTTAAGTAAACTGTACATAAAATTTGTTGATAGATATTGGACATTAATATAGTGGACATAAAAGTGTGGACATAAAACTTGTGATTTTGGACTAAATTAATTTGGACAAGTAATTAGTTAGACCGGGAGGAAATTAAACACAATAAATATGGGAAATGCGTGTTATTACTCGGTCAAAAAATCTGAAAGTTAGAATTTATAAAACAGTTATATTACCAGTTGTTCTTTATGGTTGTGAAACTTGGACTCTCACTTTGAGAGAGGAACATAAGTTAACGGTGTTTGAGAATAAGATTCTCAGGAAAATATTTGGGGCTAAGAGGGATGAAGTTACAGGAGAATGGAGAAAGTTACATAACACAGAATTGCACGCATTGTATTCTTCACCTGACATAATTAGGAACATTAAATCCAGACGTTTGAGATGGGCAGGGCATGTAGCACGTATGGGCGAATCCAGAAATGCATATAGAGTGTTAGTTGGGAGGCCGGAGGGAAAAAGACCTTTAGGTAGGCCGAGACGTAGATGGGAAGATAATATTAAAATTGATTCAAGGGAGGTAGGATATGATGATAGAGAATGGATTGATCTTGCTCAGGATAGGGACCGATGGCGGGCTTATGTGAAGGCGGCAATGAACCTCCGGGTTCCTTAAAAGCCAATAAGTAAGTAATTAGTTAGACTATATTTAGTGGACTTTACTGTAATGGATATAAGAAAGTGGACATTAAATTTTTGGACATTAGAATACCTATGGACCACGTGTCTGTGTTTCAATTTAAGTAGTTGGTACAATTCATGCATGTTAACAAGTTAAGTAGTTATTTATACAGTAAGCTGCAACAATAAAATTTAATTGCGTGGACAGAAGAAAATATCAGATGATAGACGACGTTAAGATATGGATCATAATGCAGAGACTTAGAGGAAGGCAAATACTTTAAAATAGGAAAGATGGGAGAATGCTGGATTTGCAGTGAAAGACCTGCCCTTGGACAGAACAATATGAATGAATGAACCTACTGTAAATTGTGAACGAGGATTTAGTTGCATGAATCTGTAAAAATTGAAATCAGAAACAGCCTTTCAATAACAAGAGTTAGCGCTCTGCTAACCATGCTCCTGAAGGATTTGATTTCCCAAGTTTCAATATTTGGAGTGCTCATAAAATTAGACCTATTTTAATATGATGTAAATTCAGCCACCACTAACCATTTCCATTGTTATTGAGATTCAATTGGACAAAAATACAAAGTTCCACTTATTGTTGCATTTCCTGGTAGATTGTAAACATAAGTTTAATAATTTACTTACCTATATCTAGAATATAATAAGATGGATTGAAACTAATGAAACTCCAAGAAACTAATTTTATGTTATGAAAACAGTAATGTACTGCAAACAACATCTTGCTATATGACAATATTTTTGTATTGCAGGCTTCTACAATTGAAACAGAAACGTGATTTCTTTTACGACAGGGTTGGTAATCACTTTGAAAGTGAAGAGGAACGCAATTTGTGGCTACAGAAAGAACTAAGGTATGTAGATTTTTACATATTATGTTAATTATTGACATTATACCTTGCAATAACTTTGAATAGCTGACAGAACTTCATTATCTTCTTGCTTAGTTGCCTCATAAGTGATGCCTTAGTAATGTCATCTGTGAGGTTGAAACCTGTCTTCGGACAGTTGACTAAACAACAATGATTAATATAATAATAATAATAATAATAATAATAATAATAATAATAATAATAATATGGATAGCAGCAGCAGCAGCAGCATAAAAATTGAAAGATTTATTCCATCTGAGTAATAAAGTCGTTTATGAAATAATGTTTTCTTTATTTTATATACTTCAGATCTATTGATGCTGCTATGGAAGAAGTAGATTTGAAAGAAAGTATAATTACGGAAGAATTACATAAGAACGAGGAACAGGAAAACAAGCTGAAGAATGAAATTAAGACGTTTTACTACGAATAGTAATACAATTCAATAGCTTAAAAAACGCAAATATGCTTATTTTGATGTTTTACAAAACTAAGTTATATTATTAAAATACGTATTATTAATTAAATATTAATTAACAACATTATCGAGTCAGTAAATACATTCAGCTATGTAGAAAGATTAATTTCGTATATATTTCTAGCTTTAGTTCAGTCAGTTATACAGTATGGAATAATAGGCTGGGGTGGAATAACACAATCTTCACTTCTCTCATTGCTACTTTTACAAAAAAGAATAATTAAAATATGTTTGAAAAGGAAGCTTGATTACCCAAAACATCTCGCATAGCTTATATTATAGATATTATTAATAACATTGAAGATGTTAATGAGATTTATTTAATCTTTAAGTATTTATAAAAGTTTTTAACTGTGTATTGTTAATATGGTATATACCACTGCCACTTGCTTGCCCACTTGCAAAAAAGTGTAATTAAATACATACATACATAAAGAATTCGCTGTATTGGACATCAAACAAATTTATTCATATATCTTGCTAAATTATTTCCATAAACATCATAATCATTTTATATCGGACAATCATGGATATAATACAAGAAGATTTAGGATTTCATGCCCTCTAATTGAGCCAAAATGCAAGACTGAAACAGGTATAAGGCACAGCTCAAGTTTTGGCCCAAGACTGTATAATAATTTTATTAAGTCAAACCCGAATTTGAAATTATTGAATAACAAAATATTTAAAAAGAAAATACTCGTTAACTGATTAAAACTTATAGGGCCATATTCATAGAAATTCTTAGCGCAGGCTTCCAGTGGATGATCAGTGAACTAATGTTTTTCGTATTCATAAACCAGTGTTAGCGATATGATATGATATGATATGAATCCTGTACAAGTAACCAGTTGATAGCTGGGGCTAGTTTAGCATGCTCGTAGCCCGGGCTAGCGAAATGTCTATGAATAGCACCCATAATTATTAATCTATATTATAATCTCTGTAAACATATATAAATAACATACATTTGGTATTTTTGTTTAAGTATTATTAATTATTTTTCTGTTTATTGTGATTGACTATAATTCACGTATTCATACTGTATTTGCTCACTTTTTTATATTGCATTTTGTATATTATATCATATCAATATCTTCATTGTTATCTTTGTGTTGTCTCTGATACATTTCGTATGTGTTGTATTTGTTCACTTTTTCATTTGTTTTTTGCTTGGTTTTTTGGCGACACTGTGTCACTTATCCTTGTAGTGTTTCTAATTCATTTTGTATGCACTGTAATATATCTTGGTATTTTATTTGTATTAGGTATATAAGTATTATTAGTTAATGGAACTGCTCCAGAGCACGAGCTTTGCTCCTTCGGGTGTACTACTTTTGTACTTCATCTTTAAAATCGAAAGGAAATAAATTATTATCGTATTATTAAATATAAAATAAATAAAGTCGTTGACATTAAAATTTCAAAGTTTTAAAAAATATGCGAATTATTTATGATATTTTAAAACCCGACAAAATACGAGAGAGTACAAGAATAACATTATACAACACTGTAGCATTCCTGTGCTATTATATGGTACTGAAAGTTGGACTATTACAGCTAAAGATAAATTCAGACTGAAATCTGCCGATATTATGTGAAGAACAACAGACTTCAAACCAAATGACGGAAGTTTGCAGGAACTGAAAGTAACACACATTTTGGAAAAAGAAAGAAAGAAAGAAAGCAACATACAAAACGAATTGGATTGAACATGTAAACCGAATGTCCAAATCAGGATTGCCAAAATTAATAATGAAATTTATTCCAAGTAGAAAAAGAGGGAAAGGTCGATCAGTGAAGAAACAGACAGACAACCAGATCAAGATTAGGTACGGTAGGTACTAAATTTAATAATGGAATATAGGCCCTACTCCATAACAAATATATTTCCTCATCTTGGTGTCTGATGGAATAAATATTTCATACTGTTATAATTCGTCGAAAATGTGGACATTCTGAAGTAATTGAAACATTTCCTTTCGTTTTTCCTTAGCTTACGAAACAATATAAAAATTCCGTTCTTCAGATCTCGAATTAGTTATAAGGTGAACCCATAATTTTCGATTTCTTCTCCTTTTCTGTTTCTTATTAATTGTTCAGTTTAATAGATGTGCAGTTCTTCTGGTTCAAGGATGGCTATATTACATGTTAATGAAAATGTAAAACCAACAAATTAAAAACCCCATTGTTTGCCCAGCACAGTTAAATTTTTATTATAATATTTGTAACACTTTAAAGAACCTCTGCGGTGGCTGAATGGTCAGACCTTCAGACTGTCACGCAGGTGGTCCAGGTTCGATTCCTGGACAGGTCTGGGATTTTGTCATTGAAAAAATCCATAGTGACACTTGTGGCGGACAAGGTTACAGTTGGGGTTTTTCCCGGAGCTCTCCCGTTTTTCCCCAAATTAGGCATTTACATCATTCCGTCTCCATTTTTCATTATCATTTTGTAGCATTTCCCGAACACCAGCTGGCGACGCATGGAGGGGGTTGGCCTAGGAACGAGTGGGGTTGCCTGCTCAAAACCTGGACCAGAAAACCTTAGTGTGGTCAGCCGGTGTGGATTTGGGAATGCGTCACCAGAGGGTCAGCACAATAGATCTTAACAGGTCGCAGTGCTGGGCCATAGTGCCCCTCTCCGTTAAATTCAATTCAATTCAGTTCAACACTTTAAAGTTTGAAATGACTTTTCAATGACATTAGGGTTTAGGAAAATCGCTTTACACAAACTGCCCCAAAACCTTTTCTTCTATCTTAGGTATTCTGAAAACTTGTACTCGTATATCCGTGAAAATCTCGAAATTGATTCTTTGTACTAGCATCACAGTAATTTCCTTTCTTTACTTACTGCATGATAAATCAAAAGTATAAGCCTAGTCCTAACATTCTACTTGTTACATCGTGTTTGTATTACTATGTAGCCTAATTTTTATAATCTCTGTCTACAGAATTTGCAGGAAACTGAGAGTGAACATCTACAAATTATTTCTACTACACAGAAACGTTTGTATGATACAACGAAAATCATACTTGAAGGAGAATCATTTCTCAGGTAAGAAATTTATTTCTATTTTATTTCTGATGTTTTCTTTAAGTAAACTGAAGTCATTTAAAATTAATTTAGAATGAACAATATTTTATAATGAATTCAAAAACTACTCAATATTTTTATTAATATGATATGATATGATATGATATGATATGATATGATATGATATGATATGATATGATATGATATATGATATGATATGATATGATATATGATATGATATGATATGATATGATATGATATGATATGATATGATATGATATGATATGATATGATATGATATGATATGATATGATATGATATGATATGATATATGATATGATATGATATGATATATGATATATGATATGATATGATATGATATGATATATGATATGATATGATATGATATGATATGATATGATATATTTTATTGTCAACAACATAAATACACAGCCACCGGTGTAACTGCCAATTTGGAGTTGCGCTCGGACACAGGTTCGATCCCTGCTTGGGCTGATTATCTAGTTGGGTTATTTCCGAAGTTTTCTCTAACCTGAAGGCGAATGTCATGTAATGTAAGGTGAATCCTCGGCCTCATCTTGCTAAATACCATCTTGCTATCACCAATCCCATCGACGCTAAATAACCTTATAGTTGATACAGCATCATTAAATAACCAAGTAAAAAAAAAAAAAACATAAATACGAGTTATGGTGTACCTTCACATTCCTGTATTTAGATCGCACCATAACTCTCTGTTTGCATTTGTCTACAATTTTATTGACATTCCGAAAGTAATATTTTCACTGATATTGATATTAAACTAGCTCCAAACTGTTACTATTCGTAATACAGTTCACTCTATTGATCTTGCTTAATGTTTCAAAATATCGTTTTCTTATTTTTACTGTCTATCATAACTACTAGACTTCGTGGAATTGCCACGAGAATCGCAAGGTTTACTGCGCACTCGGTATAGACTGTATGAGAAGGGGGCGTGCAAAGGATGGAGTATGCCTGTGATGTAAACACTGAGCAGTATACTGCGGTTACAATAAAACCTGTATCCTGCATTCAAGAAATATAATGAATGATCATTGAAGTAGGAAATGTGTAAACATGTAAATACACAATTATTTTGTAGTGAGATATATTAACTCTTAAAAAAATATTGTACTAGCAGTGAAGAGTTACGTACATTTTGAGCGGCTGCAAAGTAATCTTCTTCGATGGTCACTTAAACAGTTTTTATTTTGGGAAAATGTACGTTCAACATCACACACATATTTGAAGAACTTAAAGTCACTACTTTTTAGTACACCAACTTCAGATGTCTTGTCGTGACCTGATGGTACATCATTTATAATACAAAGTTGTGAATAGGCAGAATTTTTAGCAATAACGTTTCTCAACTTACATTTCACTTTTTCTGAAATTAGTGAATTGTTATTTTGGATAACGGTTTGCGATACTTTATCCACTATATTAAGGGCTTCTGAGAGTTATAGTTTAGACGATTCTAACAGAATGAGCTTTTGGACACGATTTTAAAATTAGAATCATTGAACAGAATATCTTCCAATAGCTGTTCAGAAGGCAATGATTTTACAGCTGCAACAGCGGAACTGTCTGTGCTGTCCAATGCATTAATTATTTTGCCGTAATGTTCTGCATAATAATTAACAGCATCCAACCACGTTCCCCAACGTAGTATGTTTGATTGAATTCTTGTCTGCACTGAACAAATGTTAAGCTTTGACTATTCCAACCACAGTAATGCAAAAACAAGTGCTTACATAGGTATACATTAGCTGTAGCTGCTCCATCTCTTTGGACTCGTCACAACTCTTAACATGAACTGCTTATACTACGAGACCGGGCGGTTGCTCGCCTCTTCTATACTACCGTACATCGGCAACCTGATTGCATGCTGCGTGTGGCAATTCAACGAAGACTAATAATTACACTTTCGCCTTCACTCATTTAACATATTTTTTATTTATCACTGTCTTGAGCAGCAAGACTTCTGCAGTAAACATATCACAATACATACTAAGATAACAGAATATAGATAAGAATATTCAGACATTAAGGATTAAGTTGACATTACAAATTTTACATTTAGTAAATCAAATTATAACGGAATTACTTGAGTACAGACATGTATACACGCGAGTCAATATATTCATTTACACTATGGAAAGGACTGTGTATCACCATCGATAAATTACAGACTTGAACATCAAATAATGTACTTTGTGTGCATCTACTCGTACTAGTAACTTGTTGCACAATGTTGTTATGACAATAGGATTTTTTTTTTTTTCGTTGTTGGTAACTCTATAGCATCTATTAGATGCTTTATGGTTGTGCTAACACATGGAGTTACTTGTCAACAATGTGACGCTGAAACGTGTGTTCAGGTTACTGCCCAGCGACAGTCCTGACGTATTTTTATATTGTGATGATTGGTTAATTAATATTAACCCGGCACACTCACAATCACACTCGCATTCATACAAATTTCCAGACTCTAGACACCCAGGGAATTCCTCTTCTTCAAGAAAAATTCACCGAGAGCCTAGCCCGGGAATCGAACCCGGGACCTCCTGATCTGGAAGCCAGCATGCTGACCAACAGACCACGGAGGCAGTCGACAATAGAATTGAACCATTTTTTTAATTAGTTAGTCTGACATTTGGTTCTATGTGTTATGTCGTATGGTAACAATGACTTCAGACTTATGGTGGTAATTATATTTTTCTTTATTTTTAAGAGACATTTGTGTATGTACGAGTTTATTACAGTTAAAATTTTTTTTTTATAAATGAAAGTCTACAGTGTGCATCATATGCTGAGCCTGTTAATATCTGAAGAGTTTTTTTTCTGCAAGAGAAAGATTTTTTGTATGCCACTGCAAGTACCGATACCCCAAATGTGAATCTCATATGATAGTAAAAAACGAATACCGGTAATAAAAACTTTAAAGATACAGTTTGAATATTAGTTGTTTTAGGCTTCTCAATAAATGTAATACTCTTGAGAGTTTTGCACTTGTGTACGTAATTGAAGTAATGATCCCAAGTTAGGCCTAGTTTTGAGTTTAATATGATTCTCAACAATTTTACAAGAATCTATGTATTTTCGTACTATTTTTAATGAGAACATTATATTTGTTGTTTTACTCAAAGCCATTGGCCTGAAACCATAGATCTGCGTCTTTATATGATGCATACATAAGTAATTTAAATATATTTACATTCCTGTTTGACGAGTATAAAGTTCTGTCATCCTCAAATAAAACTGAGTTACTAGATACATTTAACACCTTGTCATAATAAATTTGGTACTCTATTATCGGCACTTTAATAAAGCAGCACCAGTATTAACATAACCTTTCCCTATATTCCCAACTGTCCCAACCTAGAACTTATTTCAGTCCTTCTATACACCAATTTCTCAGATTATGCTTTATAATTTTCATACTTATGTTATTTCGCCTCACAGATCAGACTACACTAATGTTCCTTCCTGAATTCTTGTCATACTAAAATACCTATAATTACATTTACAGCTCCTCCCACATCTCACTACAAAAAACCAAAATCGCTTTTCCTATTAACATTTAACATTTAACACATTTCAAGTCATTGAAATCTCTCCTACTCCTAATACAGTTCATTCCATTGATCTTGTTTAATCTTTTAATATATCGTTCTCTTATTTTTACTGTCTGTCATATTTACCTTCCACCTTCATTCATTTAACACATATTTTTATTAATAAATAATTATTTTTTGTTTTCAAAGTGAACTTTCCCGAGCCAAGGCTGACCTGAAAAAGAAGCATTCTTTCCTGCTGCATGATGTCAAAACGAAGAAATTTCTTTGTTCACTTGTAGACAAGGTGGGAGTTATTATTATTATTATTATTATTATTATTATTATTATTATTATTATTATTATTATTATTTTATTATTATTTATCCATTTACAACGTTTGGTTTACAACTTTAATCAAATGGCAGAAAGTTTCAATATGGAAATTTCAACTGACAAATCTAAAGTGATGGCTTTTTTAGGAAAGGAACCAGTCCGTAGCAAAATATGCATCAATAATTAGATCATTGACAAGTAAAAAATTTTAAGTTATCTTGGTTACCAGATTTCATATGAAGAAGAAAAGGATTTGAATGAAAAAATTATTAAATTCAACAGAGCAATGGGGATAATTAATCAGATATTCAAACCAACCTTAGTACAAAAACACACGCGCACCAGAATTTATAAAACATTGGCCAGACCTATACTCTGTTTTGGTAGTGAAGCTTGGACGATTCGTAATATTGATTCACAAAGATTAATGCTGGCAGAAATGAGATTTATGCGTCGTACAGCGGTATACACGAGAATGGATCACATAAAAATTTTGACATTATGAAAGAACTGCAGATTAAACCAATTACGGAATACCTTCAGAAATACAGACAAAACTGGAGGTCACATGTCATCAGAATGCCTCGTTCTAGAATTCCACGCCAAATTTTAAATTACCATCCTGTGGGCAAGAGATCCTTGGGCAGACCATTCAAGCGTTGGCAAGAGACCGTAACAGGCCACTAGGCCCAATACATGCAAGGATGATGATGATGATTTATCCATTCATTCATTCATAGTGTTCTGCCCAAAGGAATATCTTTCGTTGCGGACCAGCATTCTCCATTCTTCCCTGTTTCCCACTTTTCTCTTACAAGCAAACATTCTCATGAGGCAGAAAAAAAAATTTTTCCTTCCACCATGTTAATAATGTCAAGACAAATATTTATACAAGTTTTGGCTACTTGAGCACAATTGTGTTCATCACTTACTGCTCCATAATTTCATTTTGAGGGAAAAAGTAAAGATGTGAATCTAAAAAGTGTTATTGAAGGGTCCTGTTACAACCCATTTTATGAAAGAATGACAGTAATATCCTTACAAGGTCCTCATAATTTTGTATTTGTTTGTTCCCAAGAAATTGTGGGTAACTTCTCGAAGAAATATTCCTTCCAGACTTCTCTTCAAAGCTGCTCAAATAAAATATCCTGAAGTATATCACAAATCTATGAACAACGAAAACTCCCTCTTCGATTTCTTTCTCACTTATCCTGGGCAGGTATTTGAATGCTGGCCCATTTCGGTCTAAAGTCTTTACAAAGTTTTTGACACGACCAAACGTGAACTGAAGAAAATGAGGAAGAATTGTCACACTTTCCACTAGAGGCTATCGTTGAATATTCGTTTTTAGTACTCCCACATATTGCCATGAAGATCATTTACTTTTCCTTGAAATGAGACGTTCTATCTCTACGGTCCATTTGTAGAGGGAAGAGCAGAGTTTATATAGTGTAACCTTGTTGGAATCCAATTAATATTGCAGTTAGGTACTTTTAAATCTGCACAGTTTTCCCAAGAAGTTATGTAATATTTTAATTCATTTTTAATATAGGTATTTGATTGTGTTTTCAGAATATTATACTTGGTTTGGATGGAGTGAATGGAATATTGAAGAATATGCAAGAAAGTGAAGGTGTTGACAGAATATCAGGCTACTTTGGAACAGTAACAGACAATGTGGAATGTCAGGATGCTCTTTTAACTGCTGTGGAAGCAACTGCTGGAGAAAGGTTAGTGTTACTGGTATTTAGTTATTTAGTTCTTATTCTCTGCGTGTTATAGCTATACAGAAGTTTGCCTCTCTTTGTGTGGCTGTGTGTATGTATGTATGTATGTATGTATGTATGTATGTATGTATGTATGTGAGAGAGAGAGAGAGGGGGGGGAGAAGGGTAGATGGAAGTGGGGGAGGAAGAGAGAAAGAGAGAAGAAGATATGAAAGTGAATTTTATAATAATAAACTGAATCATAAATGCTGTTATAGAGAATCATGAAAACAAAAGAATTTGTGTAGGTATTTTAGATGGTAGAGATTTTTCTGAGTTATCAGCCAACTGTGACGAACTTATTAATGCTTGGAATCTAGTGAATGAATTCACTAAAATTTATGCCTGCTGTATACCACCATACACTGTCCTTAAGCGATGGTTTCCAAAAGCCATGCATAATCCGCCAGATATTGCGAAGATTGAATTTCGTTTCCATACAAAGACCATGTTGTTGTTATTGTTGTTGTTGTTGTTGTTGTTGTTGTTATCTAATGCCGGCCTTTGGCAACGAAGCCAATAGCATTCTTGCTCTCCAATATTTCTCTGTGGTGGATCAATCAGGTAGAACTTCACAGGTTTGTAGATGATCTTCAGTCATTTCTTCTTCTTTGTTGCATAGATTCTTATGTACAATACGTAATGATGGTTTCTAATATGCCATGCTGCAACGCACATTCGATCTGCACAAGATTGCATTGTGATCCACTTGACAGCGGGATTGTTACAAGAATGGCATCTGAATTCAGCAAAGATATGCATGAAAAATTGATAGATTTAGTATGGAATCATTTCATATTATAGAATTTATCGAATAATTATAAAAACATGACTGTAAAAGAGAATGTGTGGCAGATGATTCGGGGAAAACCTAGCAAGTTTACTGTAACTTAATAATTCGTTTGTTATTACATATTTTGATGGGTTACCCTGGCTGTTTAATGTAACACGAAACTAAAAGTATAATATGTTTTCTCATGTAGTCAGAAATAATGATAATTAATTAAGAATAAAATATATAGGCTAGTATTAACCTCAAATTGGATTTGTATCACATTGCTTCTTTATTAATTTTTGTGTTGATTCAGATAAATCTGGATAGGTATCTTTTATGTTATATGAGATTATTTAATGATAGCTCAACTCTACAAGTTTATTTTGACATAATTAACAGAAACGCATTTCTTATACACAATAAAATGTACTTATTGCTGCTGTTTATACATTAAAGATTAAAAATAATACACTATGCTAACGTGGACAAGTTATAGGGTACTGGTAATAAAGGTAACAATATGTTATTATTTGAAACATTAATGTTGGAAATGAGAATGGATTTAGGCTACATAGATACATTATTATTAGAAGTTCCTTTATATCTGTCTCATGTACTAACAAATAAATAATTGCTAGATCCGTGTTGTCAGCCATGTTGTGTCTTATTTACTACAGGAATACTCATATTTAGTGTGTCTTTGATATGTTATAATTACTCCAATAAAATAACAAATGCCTTATGATAATTGCTATCGTTTTCCTCTCCATGTACATATGGTCAACCACCAGACATGGGCACAATTTTCTGTTAAGTGAGGCACTCGATTTGAAATAGTTTGTTTACTAGGCGAGCAAACTGCAGAGTAGGAAGGAAATATAAACTGCTGTGACCTGCGTCACCTTACCATAATCACTAAGGTGTCAGTGGCGAATTATTAGGAAAATGTCTGGTTAACGTGAGACTCTCGAAAACTTTTATGTAATTTTGGCAAATTAATTCAGCAGCTTTACTCATAAACCTCTTTACTGTTCCTTCGTCACTGAATTGATTTAAACCACAGGCGAGAAATTGCGTACCGTAACTAGCCAATAATATTCCATCACATTGTCTACGTTTATTTTCTTGAATATTCTGGCATTTCTCAAGATTACTAAATAGATAAGCACATTCTCGACCTAAAATAATTTCAGAAAATCACATTTATTTTTTTACGCACATTTGATATTTATAAATTTCCTTGGGAAATAGTAGGTACAAACAACATTTAATTTCTCGTACCTTTTAATGCTGCGTGTTTAAGGAGTAATGTTATTGTTGTTGTTTTCTAATGCCAGGCGTTTGACAATAAAGTCATTTGACCTCTTGCACTCCAATATTTTTCAAAGATATTGTCATGGCCAGCCAATGAAGCACAGATTTTGAGGTGTTCCGAATCCATTTCTTGATTAGGTTAGATTAGATTAGATTAGATTAGATTAGATCTTTATTAGCCGAATAGAATTACAAGCATTCATGGCGTCGTCAGTACACAAGAAAAATGACATAACATACAATATAATACAAAAATAGATTTAATTCTAAATAAATTTAACAGTTTAATATTATAGGACAAGCTTGATCTTCAGTCTCCACTGTTCTATCTAGTATCTTCTCTTTTTGCTTTTCCCTGTGTTTTCTTCAACTCTGAGTTACCTGAAACATAAATGGTCAAGGGCAGTATCAAGAAACGTTAAATTCTAAAATTTTAAATTTAGATATTCATTTGTGCAAAATGGCATATGTGTTAATAAAATGTTCTGTACCTCTTTTTTGAGTTTTCTTATGTTAAGTTCTTTGATTTTCTGTGGAAGTTTATTATATAAATTGCTGCCTCTATGTGATATGCTGTTAAGACATCTGGTAAGCCTGTGGTAATTCAGATGTATGTTTTGGGATGTTCTGGTGTTATACTCGTGATAGGTTGAATTTGTTTTAAAAGAATCTGTGTTTTGATGAATAAAGCACACTGTTTCTAAAATATATATGCAGGGTACAGGTAAGATTTTTAGTTCTCTGAAAATTTTTAT
The DNA here is from genome assembly GCA_025594305.2 of Periplaneta americana. Classification (NCBI taxonomy): domain Eukaryota; kingdom Metazoa; phylum Arthropoda; class Insecta; order Blattodea; family Blattidae; genus Periplaneta; species Periplaneta americana. The sequence continues at coordinate 189,573,013 of JAJSOF020000003.1, read as the reverse complement.
ACTTTCAGTCCGAATAGGAACGTTTTTAATGATTTTGAGTATTCTTTTCTGCAATTTGAGGACTTGTGTCACTTTTGGTGAAAATCCCCAAGTAATAATGCCATATGATAGTATTGAATGAACATATCCAATGGTTTGAGTTGCACAATGGGAAGTTAGGGGACTGATATATTCCAATTCTATGCAGGTGTTTGGCCAAACAATCATGGCCTTTTGCCAATCTAAATGCAGCTACAGACGATTTTCGTTGTAAATCGGGAATTAACTGTGGATTTTGATGCAGAGAGTTCCATTTTTTCCATTGCGATTGTGTTATCAAATTTTGTTTGTTGAAGTCTAAGTATGTAGATTTAATAAATCTTTTCACAGAGTAATACGTAGATTTAGTAACAGGTCTGTAAGTAGCAGTGCTGCCCTTCTTTGCTAAAGCATCTGTATTCTTGTTTCCCAGGATTCCACAATGGGATGGTATCCATTGGAATACAGTTCTTTTATTGAGTGATATTAATTGAGAGAGCATTTTAGTTATTTCTTAAGGAGTAATGTATAACATTTATTAATGCATATTAGATAGACGTGGGAAGTTGCGCGTAAAATTAATTTCTGCACAATGCGTAAAATACGCGTAAATTGTGTAATTTGCTTTAAATGTAATAAAATCACAACTTCCCAGTGGCGGCTCCTGGGTATTGAATTAAGTGGGGCTGCATACAAAAATAAACCAAGCAACTTATTTTATTTAAAGATTAGTTCCATGCGCCTTGGTTTGTAGGTTGCAAATTTTGAATCATCTTATTAAAATCCGGTATGTCGTTTAACATAATCTTTGCAATGGAAAACATAGCTAATGCGGTCACTTCTCTCATCGTATTTCTAAGATAGGATCTTACTCTCTTCAAAGACGAAAAACAAAGTTCTGATTCGGAAGCTGTCATTGGTATGCGCAGTAGTTCCACAACTTCTCAAAATGAGGCCTGCAAGTTCTCAGATAGAAGAAACTGCAAGAGCTTGACTGCGTTACTGATATTTCTGAATTCTTGCCTCTGATGCAACACAGTGAGTTCCGTTTTTAGTTTGTCTTAATCGAACATTGGAAAAAGCTTCACACATACATTTAGGTCATTTTCAGGAAATGAGCTTTTGTAGCATTCAAATTTTTCTTGATCTATGAACTGGAATCGGGTGTTAGCTTTTGTGATAATAAGGTCACACACTTCCTTGGCTGCCGCAACCCTTGTCTGAATCCCTTCTACCTTACGACGCTTTTTAGGGTTTTCATTTTCACAGATCTCGCTGCTCAACTGTGCACTGTTCCGTGCTTGCCTCATTTATTGTGATGTTGTTAGATGTTTCAGATTCCATTATGGTTTGAAAACATTCTAGCAATGACTCCTTCTTCTCATGAACAACATTTACTGTTCTTATTTTAAAACTCCATCTTATTGCCCCAGCTGGTGGAATTGTCTTTGAAACACATTAATCTAATACATACTGTGAGGAGATCGAGAGAAGAAAGCAGGAACACTGGATAAATTAGCAAAAAATATGCGAACTTTTGTATTTTGTTTAGCAGCTCTTTCCATTATGAGATTCAACTGATGGGCACTTAATTTCACATTTCTCCTGAATTGTTAAGTTACTGAACTGAATAGACTGTAAATATTGTACAGAATTAAACATTGTTGCACTTGTTATACTCACAACATTAAAGAGACTGTATTTAAAACTGCGCGCTACTGACAAACTGCTGCAAATTTTGCAGCGCCTGGAAACTCTGGATTCACGGCAAGGGGCAGCAGGGGGAGGGGTAAAACTAACGCGCAAAGCATCCGAGACGAGACTGGCAGCTCCAGGGGAGGAAGTGGCTTCATCCTATAGTCCTTGTCTCTGGTTTCGCTCTGGCAGCACCAGGGGAGGAAGTGACTTCACTAACGATTGCGTGCATGTCAATGAGAGCGAAATTTTATGAAAAATTCGAGCCGCTAAATAGAGACTGTATAATAAATGGTATTTCACAACATAAAACGAGACAAGAGCCACAAATGTCTGGGGGTGCTGCAGCTCCGCAGCCCCCCTTCGAAAACTGCCCCTGCAACTTCCTCTAACAAATTAAATAAACAAATGTTTAATAATTGTTAACTCGAGTTCCCAGGCTATCAACGTGCGTTACTTGCGGTAATTGATATATGTTCTTCATATTAAGTGTTATATTATCTTCTATCATATGAAACGATTTGCCGACATCGCATATGTTTCCGCATGTTGCTTAGCTAACCACTACCCTGGTACATAGGCTACACCATAGTTTACTCGTATTAGTCATCAAAGTTGTTGATTTTTAATTGGTTATTTTACGACGCTTTTCCAACTGCTATGGTTTTGTAGTGTCTAAATGAGATGAAGGTGATAATGTCGGCGAAATGAATCCAGGGTCCAGTGCCGAAAGTTACCCAGCATTTGCTCTTATTGGGTTGAGGGAAAATCCCGGAAAAACCACAACTAGGTAACTGCTGTCATCATAGGGCCAATATTAAAAGAGAAAAAAAAAACAACAACAAAATCTTTTGAGAACTCTCTGTGTACACTTTTCCAGAGGCCACACCTTTGACTTTTACTACACACTTCTAGATTGTTCGTGATCATATTGTAATTTGATAGTCTAGTTATACAGGGTGTAAGGAAAAAAGGGTATAATATTTTGAGAGGAGGTAGAATTAATACAAACAAAATAAAAAGTATAATAAACATGCGTAAAAAAATTAATGTCTTTGAAGAAACAAGGACTGTTAAATTGGTAGGTAAGCCTACTGTAAGCCTATCTTTTCATGCGAGCTCTTTGCTCATTTCTCTTTGGGTATGTCACATCTGTTTACTCTTTAGTGTACTGTATTGCAGTAGGAAACAAGCAAAATCCTGACACTAGAAGATAATTATACCAAATTATATAAAATACCAATTTTACAGTCCTTGTTTCTTCAAAAATATTTATTTTAGTACCCATGTTTATTAATTTTTTTTTGTTTTTATGAATAAAGGCCTACTACCACGTTTCAAAATATTGTAATCTTTTCTTAACATCTCGTATGTACGTTACATTTCACCACTCAAATTATTTTCCTTTCTGTGATTAATGAAATTTTAAAATAAATGCTTGCCAATTATATTGTGATAGCATTTTATTAAAATGAAAATAATTTATTACACCGCATATAAAATCGTGTAAGAGTTAGTTTTTCGACGCAACGTAAATTACGTTTAATATATACGTAAAATATGTACCATGCAATTTACGCGGTCAAACCTGATACTACGATTTTCGAGCTTAACAGACAATGTTTGTTCTCTAAACAGCAAAAGAACTTTTCCCATTCCACATGAGAGTCGTTTTCAGCTCGTACACACTACTTTGATAAGCTATGATTTCGCCAATGTTAACGGAACATATAATCTGCCCACACCAACAAGCTACGAGTAGAGGGGAAAGGGGAGTAAGACACTTATGTCATACAGAGCAATAAGCATTGCCAACGTTGGTGAGACACCAATTCTCAAATGAGACACCTTTGCCCATCTATGCACTAAAACAATGGATGGTCAAATAGTAAAAAAAAAAAAAAAAAGTTTTAGATGATCAATTACTAACATAAATTGTGTTTTGAAAAAACAGCCAGAAAAACTAGAAAAAAAAGTACTTGTAAAATATTGATCAACCATGTGCTGATAGAAAGTGTGGCAAGTAGTTTGGGCTATTAGCACTATGTAATTGACTAATATTTACAAGGATATGACAGCCTATATAATTTTTTTCCCTTAAGAGGTCAACCACTAGTACGTTTACCTTAACAGTAATTTATTGATACAGTAATATTAATTATCTTTGGGTTCAAAAATGGAGATATGGGAGGAGTAAAAATACAGTTAGGGACATATGGATCAGAGCTATATTAGCTGAACTTAGAAGTGGAGACACTGGAAAAAAGCTTAGGTACTACGGAGAAATGGTGAATAGGCCGATGAGTATAATTGTAGGAGTCCACACCTGTGGAGTAACGGCTAGCACGTCTGGCCGCGAAACCAGGTGGCCCGGGTTCGATTCCCGGTCAGGGCAAATTACCTTGTTGAGGTTTTTCCGGGGTTTTCCCTTAATCTAATATGAGCAAATGCTGGGTAACTTTCGGTGCTGGACCCCGGACTCATTTCACCGGCATTATCACCTTCGCTTCATTCAGACGCTAAATAACCAAGTTGTTGATAAAGCGTCGTAAAATAACCTACTACTAATTGAGGGCTTTGCCGGAAGAAAGGCGGATAGACCTATACGCCCTTCTTCGGGAAAACGGTTTAAAATGTAGTGATAATTATAGTAGCGAAATTTTGTTTTGACTGTACTGTACATACCTGCAGGACAGGGCTGCGTGCGTGTATAACATTTTATTCAGGTGCGTTTTAAAATCTTAGATTGCATGTATCTCAATTCGCCATATTGACGTATACGCCCTTTTTCCGGCAAACCCCTCAATTGTAGGAAAGGTGGATGAAACAAAGTTAGAAAGAATAGCGCTGAAAAGCTGATGATAGCAATTTTGAGGTGAATGTGGCAGAGATGTTGGAGAGCGAGTCGTCAAAGGAGATAAAATGCTAAGAGTGAAATGGTTTTTGCAAGCCAGCATCTCAGAGAATGTAGTGTCAATCCCTTGACCAGAAGAGTAAATGTGATAAGCCTATTGTCAGGAAAAGAGTGGAATGAAGCAATCAGTGACGGAAAAGAATAGAGTATAATTGAAGGGATTCAAACCAGATATGGATAATCCACAGTAAATAGTTTCAGAGATATTCAAGATTTAAATTCAATTAATTGATTAACTAGCGGACTTACTCGTGTTAATTAATTAACACGAGTAAGTCCACTAGTTAATCAATTAATTATATTCAAGTGTTAAAAGTAGTGTACGCAAGATTCAAAATGGATTTAAATTCAATTGCGAATGGTTAAATCTATATGGTGCCAAACTAAATCTCACAATTGCACCCTTTATTAGTTAAGGAAACAGTTATTTGTATTTACTACAAGGTAGATTAAGATAGTAAGCTGTAATTAAGATGAGAAACTTAATTTTTGTGATATTGTGTGATGGTCACTTCTGGCTTGAAACCTTCAATTGAAATGGTACACTAGGGGAAGGGTTCTTGGAAAATTCAAATTTTTATTGTTAATTATATATCCCTTATTTTAGGAAATGGTTCAATGATGAGAAGGAAAATGTGAAGTTACCTTGATAGAATGCTAGCACTTGATTCTAGAGTCAATTTACCCAAAGGGAAAACCGAAGATTTTAGTAGAGTTTAAAAGATGATTTACTTTGAAACCAGTAGGAAATGTGTTGATGGCATAAATGCCTTGTTCAAGAGAACAGAAGTGAACAAACTCGTGTTTGATAGGCATGAGAATGTGGAGTTTATTGAACAGTACACATTTGGTAAAGAATGGTTTCCAGTGACTACAAAGTAGTAAGGCTGACCAAGCATGGAAGCATGTGCGTCTCACAACAAATATATATATTTGAGGCTAGGAAAATTATTTCTAACCACCATAGCGTTAACACAGTTTTAGCTCAAATAACTCTGTTGGTCAGTTTATTTTCCATTTTTCCGAGGAAATACCATTGCCATTCTATTCTCAAAGGCTCTCCTTGCAAATACTGCGCATTAATAAATTCAGTAAGTGTATCAGTCAAGAATATTTAAAGCAAATGTTGGTGATACTTATAAAAACACATTTGCAGTGCAGAAGATTATTTATTTCATGTGATACAAAACTTGCCAATTATAACTACAAAGATTTGTGTAATTTTATTCTGGAGCATTACATTTGTTAAAGATAAAAGTTTCGAAGACAGGTGATATAGAAGATTTTATCAAGTCATATTTTGTGTTATGGTAGCCTACTTGTGGATTCTGTTGCTGTAGTAACATCTTATGCCATTATTGTCAAGTTGAAGCCGGAGTTGTGACTGTGGTATTTTGTGCTTCAGTTGTGTTTGTGGAAGCTGTAGCTGTAGTTGTGGTTGTGGGAGTTGCTGTTGTGGTTGTAGGAGTTGCACCTGTAGTTGTGGTTGTTGGAGCTGAGGTTGTAGTTGTGGGAGCTGTTGTTGTAGTTGTGTTTGTAGAAGCTGGAATTTTAGTTGTGATTACAGGTGAGACAGTAGTAGGAATAGGAGTAGTGATTTTAGTTGTGGTTGTCTGTAGTGTCACAGAAAGGAAAAATGGGAAAAAAGTTGCAAAATTGCACTAGATTCTTTTCTGCATTACTGGTACTGGTACTGTTTAATGCCTGAGCACTGCATATGGCAATTGAGGCCACCAAGGCAATAACCTGAAATGTAAGAAAAATTATCTCATTAAAAGCTCTTATTCTTTATTTGCTTTTGTTGTTGCCCATTCTATTAATTATAAAGACAAATTATCGAGAGACACTGATGATGACACTGCACCGGTGTCGAAATGGTACCATCTGTCATTAAGGTATATTACCTTTTTTAACATTTTTAACACTTTTAAAGTTTTAATTTTAACAAATGTTTATATTTCTATATGTGTTGTGCCCAAGGATTATGACAAATATCATAACTTTGGTTATGACCATAAACACCATATTTTCACTGTATTTGAATGTAATGGAATATTGTACTTTATTCATAACGCATTATAACATTCAAATTAAAAGTAGTCTGTCAATACATGCTTAATACACGCGAAAAAGTTTCATTTTACAGCACACGAGGACAGATTAAAGCCATGCATTTAGCGACTCAGCAAGTATCAAAGTCCAGTTCTTGACGAGATAGGAAATGCATACTAGCATTTCTCGTAAAGCCATTCTTACGCAAATCGCCGATCTGCGTGACGAAAAACACATAGGTTGTGCACGAATTATTACAATCACCATCTCTCGTCAGATGTAAAGAATGCATTTTATAATTGGTGATTATCTGAATTCCGATTTTCTACTGGCTCAATTAAAACAAAGACGATTCAAACCTTGATTATTGTGAGAGTTCCTTAAGCCTATATTGCCCAAAGTGATAACAGAAAATGCCGATTTCAGTCAGTGGTTAAACAACGATCGCGTAGATGATCTTTTAATGCAATACTGTTTCTTTAGAAGAGTTGCGGGCAGAATAGCATCACTCTGTTAAGCCACAAGAGCGCGGTTCGAGTAAACTTATAAAATGAACATGAAGCATTCAGACGTGGTCATTAGCGCGTCATTAGGCATTAGTGGCAGTCATGCAACAGCAGTCATAACTTCGCGACGTCCAGAAGAAAGGTAGAAAATGGCATCATTTCTGAGCGGCACCAGAGTTCGCCCTACAGTAAACTGTAAGTACGAGGCGCATCCAGAAAGTAAGTTTCCCTATTTAAAAAAAAAAAAAAGAACACACACTTTCAGGAAAACATTTATTGGCAAAAGGTACAGCAATGTTTCAGCTATTTTTCAACATAGCCACCATCAGAACTGAGACACTTGTCGTATCGTGGGATCAACTTTTGTATCCCTCTGTCGTAGAACTCTGCCGCCTGTGAATGGAACCAGCGTGTGATAGACGTCTTCAGCTCTTCGTTCACTTTTCTTGAGGTGCAAGAAAACGTGAAAATCGCTGGGAGCAAGATCAGGACTGTAGGGTGGATGATCAAACAACTCCCAGCCAAATTCCGTCAAAACAGCTGCTGTGCGCCGAGCCATACGTGGACGAGCATTGTCATGGAGGAGCACAACACCTGCAGTAAGCATTCCACGCCTCTTGTTTTGAATGGCACGTCGCAATTTTCGCAGTGTTTCACAGTAACAGTCAGCGTTCACTGTTTCACCTCTTGGAAAGAAGTCAATGAGCAGAATGCCCTTCCTGTCCCAGAACACCGTGCACATCACTTTCCATACCGACAGCGTCTGTTTGAATTTCGTCCTGACCGGAGATCCACTATGCCGCCAATGCATTGACTGCTGCTTGGTTTCCAGGGTGAAATGCGAAATCCAAGTCTCATTGCCCATGACGATCCTGTCGAGGAACTCGTCGCCGTCATCGTGATACCGTTGCAGAAATGTCAGTGCTGCTCCTAAACGTTGCATTTTGTGTTTGGGTGTCAGGTTTTTCGGCACCCACCTGGCACACACTTTTTTGAACAGCAGGTGCTTAGTGACAATCTCATGCAACAACGATCGCGATATCTGCGGAAAATGGCTGCTCAGCTCCGTAATCGTGAAGCGACGGTTCTCCATGATGCACTGCTGCAGCAGCTCAACACGATCATCATTGATGAGGGACGGTCGCCCACTGCGCTCTTCATCATGGACACTTTGACGACCTTCGAAAACTGCCTACACCAGCGATGCACTATCTGCTTACTCATGATGTTCGGCCCATAGACCCGACAGAACTGCCAATGAATTTCAATGGCTTAATGCTTTGTGCATTAAAGAACTTTATCACTGACCGAACCTCGCAGGCGGCGGGAGAAGGAATAAGAGCTTCCATTTCGGACCACTGCTGCCACACTACTGCCACCAGGCGGGACCTGTCCGGCTGGCATATGATTGATATGTCATAGATCTGTTATGCATGCGCAATTGACACGGCTAATTACGTTTACTTTCAAGGGGAAAAAATCGGGAAACTTACTTTCTGGATGCGCCTCGTATAATCTGTTCAATTTTTGTACCTTATATTTAACTATCCCATTTTGATACTTTATAATTAACTGCAAATTTGATAGCCTACTTCATAAATAACTGTTCAATTTTAATACGCTATATTTAACTATTCTATTTTGATACTTTATATTTAACTGTTCAATTTTAGTACTTTATAAATAAACTTAGTAATAGTGAATATTTAAACCTGTGATTATTTTGAAAGCTTGAGATCACATACGGTATCTAAATTTAGGAATTCCTCCTATCCATAAGCAAGTATGATATATAAATCACTTTGTCAGAAAGTTAGGAAGTTATGACGCAGTGTCCACTCCGTTTGTGTTATTTTGGTAAATTTGTTGATATGCCTAAAGTGCACAACATAAGTGTTAAAGTGAACAGCAAGGACAAATGATAAATTATTGCGATACTATGAATAACTAGCTTCGATTTTTTTACATTTTCAACATCCAGGATGCCAAAAAATGTTTGCAGTCATGATGTGTGTATCTTTGTATGTAGGCCTATATGTACAGTGTTTATCTCAAACTCTTGGACAAATTTTGTTCGTATTCACTACTTACGAGTCAATTTAATTGAGAATGATGCACGTCAAATATAACGTAACATTCTTCAGTGCAAATACCATACCGTATATTTTTAATCCAAAAAACAATAGCGATCTTGTCCAAATCGAAGAAAAATATTTCGTGATTGGAGCCAGTGTAATAATTATAGTGGGATTAGTCTCATTGGTGTTATAGTGCGATTGTGGTAACAGTCAGTATGATAGTTGTAGTAGCTGGTGTTGTAGTTGTGGTTCTGGTAGTGGGAGCTGGTGTTGTAGTTATAATAGTTGGAGTTGGTGTTGTATATGTAGTTGTGGAAACTGGTGTTAGTGTGGCTGTTTTGGTTGGTGTTGCGATATGTTTTGTGTCCGTGGTCATGGTATATGATAGTGAAAATATTCCAGTTATTTGATTGCACAAATTTTCATGTGCCTGATTCATGTTAGACAAATTTTGAAAGGAAAGTGACTGAGACCTGCATACGAAAAGTGAGGCCACCAAGACAATTGTCTAAAATATAAGAAAATAATCTCTCTTTTAAAATCCTTATTGTGTTGGTGTTGACTGGTGCTGACTTCTTGGCAATGAAACCATTAACTCTCTTGCTCTCCAATATGTATGTATGTATGTATGTATGTATGTATGTATGTATGTATGTATGTATGTATTTATTTATTAACACTACAATTGGGTATACACCCAGTGGCAGTGGTATATAATATACAATAATTACAGCAAAAAAAAATAAAATAAACGTAAATTTACTTCTAACTATAAATAAATAGATGCAATAAACCTAGGACTACCGGTATAAATAAAAAGTATGCTATAATAACGTCTACAATAAGCAAAAGTAAACCTAATCTATTTCACCCAACTATTACCAATTTAAGTAATTACATATCACCTTAATTAATTACGTATCAACTTAATTACATATCATCTTAATTAATTACATATCACCTTTATTTTCATATCAACTGAATTACATATTATCTTAATTAATTACATATCAACTTAATTAATTACATGACACAACTTAGTTAATTACACTGCACCTACAAATTACATTGTCAGTCTAACTTTTTCAACCTTTCCTTAAATGTGCTGGAGTGTTCATATTACATACTGGCCCTCATAAGGTCCGAAAGAGTGACCTTGATACCGTGCCTGATGTCCGGATAAAGGGGGGGCGCCGCGTACATGTGGAGACCTGGTTTCTCGTTCCTAAGTATAGGTCGTATGTTCTCCTTCTGGCATCTGATTGGTCCTACGTTGTCCAATCCGGTTGAGGTCTGTATGAAGGGGAGTATTCATATTAAATACTGGCCCTCATACTGGCCACTCCCTTTCATACAGATCTCAACCTGATTGGACAACGTAGGACCAATCAGATGCCAGAAGGAGAACCTACGACCTATTACTGCAAGTACTCCCCCATCGAGACTACTATATATATATATATATATATATATATATATATATATATATACCAGCTTGCAGACTATTTCCTTATCCAACAACTGCTCTGAAGATGACCACAACACAGCGGTCGAAACGTCAGCCACCAACACCAAGACAATGCAGTAGAAGCCCTAAAGCTTATCCACACAGCATGTACACCACCTGCGGAAGCCTACGCTAACACTTTCCTTAAATGTATTGATTTTGAGAGGACCACCCTGAAAGATTGCCGCAGGTAAGCTCAGGGGAGTAATATAGGGAGTAATGTAACAAAAAGTATAACCGTTTAATATAAGCACCATATTTTTATTTTAAGGTGGTTATATCACCTACACGCAACTCCTAAACTGGAGCACCACACTTGCCGTTAGTTAGCGGGGTCCATATGACTTAGCTAGGAGAATTGTTCGTCAGGTCACATGCTGAAATAGCATTTCCTCCATTTTTATGGAACAGTTAGTTATACTGCTGTGACTCAGTCCCCAGAGCCTCGTTTGTTAAAAACAGCTTGCACCACGGGAAAGGTGAGCTTGTAATTTGAGTAGGAGAGGTTGTGGAATGCACTTCACTACTCCTTGTAACCCAAAGCCCTTATTATAAACCCACTTATTTTTCTCATTGTACGGAGTAGGCTATAGAGACAAAACAATGCAATATTGTAAAGACAAGACTTCGATTTTCACCAGAACACATTTACGGCATTAAAGTAACCAAAAAGAAATTATAGACTTGTCTGCTTGTTTGTGTATGGCGATTTCTCTTAAGCCATTTTAGTATTTTATTCTTATTCATTAGTACATCAGTTATTCATTGATTTTAAAACGTCATACAACTCGGTTAAGATAGAAGTTTTATATAATATTCTTATTGAATTTGGTATTACTAAGAAACTAATTCGATTAATTAAAATGTGTCTCAGTGGAGTCCATATAGGTCAGTTTCTGTTAGATGCTTTTCCAATTCACTGTGGGCTAAAGCAAGGAGATGCACTATCACCTTTACTTTTTAACTTCGCTCTAGAGTATGACATTAAGAAAGTCCAGGATAACAGAGAGGGTTTGGAATTGAACGGGTTACATCAGCTGCTTGTCTATGCGGATGTCATGAATATGTTACGAGAAAATCCATAAACTATTAGGGAAAACACGGGAACTTTACTTGAAGCAAGTAAAGATATAGGTTTGGACAGTGGCGGATTTTCAGGGGAGGCAAGAGAGGCCGTGCCTCCCCTAATATTGTACTAGAATACAATATGACAGTATTAATTCCAGCTGAATTAAGATGAATAAGTTATAGCAAATGACGGACTTTTTCCTTTTATATTAATTTTACTATTCACTATGACTAAAATGTAATTTACGTCAAGTCGACCACATTCAGTTGGCAATGCTCACTCGCTATACTGTAGATAGTACAAATAATTCATACTGAAAAATAACAGATAGCGCTGCAACCTATATAGTCGACATTAGCACTCTAGCAGCCTGCAGTGCGAGAGAGGGAGAGAGGAGAACAGCTACATCACTCTACTCCCCGGTAACCATGACAACAGCAATTCAACCAATAAGATAGCTAGTTAGCAGAGTGTTTAAACTTAACTAGAACGCGTGAGGGGAGCCGAATTTGGAGACGTCCTACTCACCGCCGACAACTGTACTGCTAGTCACGACTATTTACGGCTTGTATTGGCAAGCTCTTTCTTTCTGTCTTCTTGGTTTTAGAAAATTGAGTCTTGTGTTGTTAGTTTTCTCTCCCTGCATAAAAGTTTTCTTTTATGTTGGTAGATTTTTCTCTTGTTTGCGGGTGTTCCTGTTATTTTTTCTTTTGTGTTACGAGATATATTAATTTATATAGTATATTAAATATATCGAGAGTTTAGAAAGAAATGCGGTAATGAGCAAGTCCCAGATTCTTAGGTTCGGACCAATTTTGTTGCTATCTTGTTACTCTCGAAATATTGCTTTTCTTATTCGTTTTATGTTGCAACAAATAACATTCTTAAATTTAATATGGCCTAAAAAGACCTAATTCGTTGGTTAGGACTTAAAATGGCCTAAAGAGACCTAATTCCTATTAGGAGCACTACTTAAATGAGTTGTTTGCGGGTGTAATAATTTATTAAAGATACAGTGTTGTAGACATAATGGACTATTAATATTGGTAAATAGTTCTATAAAACATTCCATCGTCACCACGTGAATAATCAGCTACTTTTTAGATTTATAATGTTAGGCCTGTAATAACGGATCTTTGAATGTAACTCTAAAAGAGTATTGTAGTATATTAACAGTATGTTGTTTATTTTTTCTATTTTTTGCCCCCGGTAAAATCATATAAATTTCCTAAAACATAAGATTTAAAATCCTAAAAAATTCTAAAACATAGATTGGAAAACCTATAAATTCTGCGCTTGGTAATGAAGTACATCACAGGCCTTATATCAGTGGTCGGCAGCACTTGCTGAAATGTGCAAAGGGTACGCGGTGCCGTCCTGTGTGCACCGTCATGCAACCCCTGCCTTATATTTTAACTCATGTAATGCAAACTCTCATCAGTCACGTCTTGACCTCCTCAACTTTCAAATCCACCGTCTGCCACTGGGTTTGAAAGTAAATCTCGAAAAGACAAAGTATATGATTATGTCTCGTGACCAGAACATGTACGAAATGGAAATATAAAAAATGAAAATTTATTCTTTGGAAAGGTGAAAAAGCTCAAATATCTTGGAGCAACAGTAACAAATATAAATGACACTCGGGAGGAAACTAAACGTAGAATAAATATGGAAATTGAGAAGCTTTTGTCATCCAGTTTGCTTTCAAAAAACGTGAAAGTTAGAATTTATATAACAGTTAAATTATTGGTTGTTCTGTATGGTTGTGAAACTTGGACTCTCACTTTGAGAGAGGAACAGAGGTTAAGGGTATTTGAGAATAAGGTGCTTAGGAAAATATTTGGGGCTAAGAGGCATGAAGTTACAGGAGAATGGAGGAAGTTGCACAACATAGAACTGCACGCATTGTATTCCTCACCTGACATAATTAGGAATATTAAATCCAAATGTTTGAGATGGGCAGGGGTTGTAGTACGTATGGGCGAATCCAGAAATGCATATAGAGTGTTAGTTGGGAGGCCGGAGGGAAAAAAGACCTTTGGGGAGGCCGAGACGTAGATGGGAGGATAATATTAAAATGGATTTGAGGGAGGTGGGATATGATGATAGAGACTGGATTAATCTTGATCAGAATAGGGACTGATGGGGGCTTATGTGAGGGCGACAATAAACCTCCGGATTCCTTAAAAGCTATTTGTAAGTAAGTATTCATATTCAATATCTGTGAGTCAATTTAATTGGAATTTGTGCTCATGAAATAAAGCAATTTTTATTAAATGTTACGGTACTTTTTGGTATTAAAAACACAAATGGTGATTTTGTCCAAATCAAAGAAGAGGCTTGCTTCATGGTTCTTTCTTCCTTTTCAATTCCAAGTATGGTACCGGTATATTTTTTATTTTATTGGGTTATTTTACGATGCTGTATCAACATCTAGGTTATTTAGCGTCTGAATGAAATGAAGGTGATAATGCCTGTGAAATGAGTCCGGGATCCAGCACTGAAAGTTACCCAGCATTTGCTCGTATTGGGTTGAGGGAAAACTCCGGAAAAAACCTCAACCAGGTAACTTGCCCAACCGGGATTCGAACCCGGGGCACCTGGTTTCGCGGCCAGACGCGCTGACCGTTACTCCATATGTGTGGACTGTTACCAGTATATGATTAACATAACTCATCCCAACGTTTCCCTATAGGAATGACGCACAATAATAAGATCTCTTTGCTACCCTAGTGGTACACCAGTAGTTTACATAGTTCCAGTGTAATGATGATGTTTATGGAACAATGCTGGAATGCCCACGTGGAAATGGCGCCTACCACCTAGCACCATCTTTGTACCCCACAAATTCCATTTAGATACAACTGATTTTGGATCTGGTTACCAGCGTGGAAAGCCATTGTTCTAGCTGTATGGCTAATAGGTCTTACGTAAATTAAACAGGCAAATGAAACGTAATACTCCATAACAAACGGAAAATATCGTCTACAAAATTATCTGTCCTTTTTATTATGATTTCGGTCCAAGTTTTATTAATTTCAAAGGCATATTGGTTCCGTTAAGTTCAATGTTAATTGAAAAATGAGTTCTATTCAGTCAATACTTAACATAAAACACAATAAAACATGTTATAATAACATTTACACAGATTTAAAAACAAACAAAACAAACAAATCAAAATTGGCGAAAACGTTTGTTTTTAAATCTGTGTAAATGTTATTATAACATGTTTTATTGTGTTTTTGTTAAGTATTGACTGAATAGAACTCATTTTCCAAGTTTTATTGCCTCTCGCACAGACGAATTATCACAAGACACTACGAAGATAAGCATGAATCCCCTTTCTTAAAAGCTTAGCCGTGACTGCTTCTTAACCCACATTAGTGTGTGTGTGTGTGTGTTTGTGTTTGCGTGCGTGCGAATTTCAAATTACATACTTCTGGTTATTTGACTACAAAGCAATAGAATTTCGGTACAAACTAATACCGGTAGGCCTACTATTTTTTTAATATCCTTATAACTTTTAAAAGAGATTTTGAGTAAATAGGAAAATATTATAAATCATTATGTATGCCATTAGCTATTCTATATGAAATCGTATAAAAACTAATGAAAAACATCTTTTAAACTATACAATTAAAATTTAAAAAATGAATAAGATATGTATCTTAGTTTCTAGTATTAGAAAAATTCCGTTTGTATGCAATAACAAAAACTACTACTACTACTACTATTATTACCATTACTACTACTAGCAATACTACTAATATAATAACAATAATAATAATAATAATAATAATAATAATAATAATAATAATAATAATAATAATAATAATAATAATAATACTTTTTCTGCTTTAATGTTGAATGTTAAAAATTTATTGTATTTGGAGTGCAGCAAACGCTAATGTAGAATTAGAAATTTCCATTGTTTGTACAATAATAATTCTTCTTTCAATTTGTCTCCCAATTTCAGTCGTTAATTTTTTAACGTGAAACATTCCAGAAATCTAGTCACGTTTTCTGTTAATACGTTGATGTTATTAATTATTAAATTCAACCTTGGATGACTAAAATTTTGTGTTTAAAACAAAGTAGTTTCGAATCCAGCCAACTGTGATGAAACATACTCGGGAAGCAAATGTTTCATCACAATGATTTTTTTTTTAACCTAAATGTAAAAGCTTAACGAAATATTCAACTTAGTTTTAATCTGAACAAAAATTATTATTTGTACACAAAAGGGGTGATAAATGCGGGGAGTATAAAGACAGAAATAGTTAATTTAACATAATCTAATTCTGAAGTATCGGTACTTAACTGTGGCATTAATTTCCAAACAAATCCAATTCTCTGTAATGATATTATTATTATTATTATTATTATTATTATTATTATTATTATTATTATTATTATTATTATTATTATTATTATTATGCCTATTATTAGTATTCACACATTTTTAACACATTACTTAGGTTAGATGCAAGGATGTTGTTATATTAAATTAAAAGTATCATACTTACCAGTAGCTTTGCCATTTTGTAGACTGTTAGTGATCTGCAGCTTCTGTTGTCTCTGAGAACTTGAACGCTGACTGATGATATGCACTTTCATTTCCCCTTTTTATACATGCATTTGTGACTGCATATCATCGATTCTTCAGCGTCACACCACACCAGTCTGACACTTGTATCAATGTTGGATTATTTTTACTTAATTAATTCTAATGTTCACACATGTGAGAGTATTAGATAACTATTAAAGATATCTTTTCTTCACTCAAGTGAACGTGTTACAGTTATGCAAGAATATATTCAATTAATAAGTAGAACCTGGATTTTTAAATATATGTCTCAAAATATGTTTTCAAAAAGTGTATTTTCAAATAGCAGAAAACAGAATCTTAGTTCGGTATCTATATTTCTAAGATGTTTGGAAAGAAAGAAAGAAAGAAAGATTTCTGACGTACTGTAAAGTATTTTTAAAATTTATGTTTTTTATGTTACATCTGAAAACTAATTCACACTTTTCATGTGGCAATAAAAATACTTCCATATTTAATGTATCAATCCAATTATTTTATGCTTTTTAATCAAAATTTAAGCTTTTCCGAATTTTGAGAGGAATTTCCCTGAAATGCTTGATTTATCCTTTATGTCGGCTTTTACCATGGAATACTGTTTTGTCCGCCTAGAATACGTCAGAATGAACAAAAACTGTCTTCTAGTTAGGAGCACCCATTCACTGAAGGAAATCAGATGTTCTTCTACAGATCCCATTCTCTTCTTTTCTGGACAACTTGTCTCTATATTAAACAGGAATTTACAGACAATTTTTTTTATTCCACATGCAGAGAAGTTTAAGTAAGCATGAGCTAAATAATTCCCTAAGATACGCGTATGAGTTGTATGTATTACACGTAAATGTTTTATCTTACTGTATATGGACTTATATAGTAATATCTGAGGTAAGGTTAGAGCTTATAATTAATTTTTGTGTTTAATTTTGTCGTGATTCTACCATGCGTCTCTCAGAAGCAATTGAGGTGGAGAGAGGAAAAGGATCTTGATCACAGACAAGATTGCAATGCCAAGTAACCGTTACTTATAGATACAGGTAATATTAAATATCACAGATTCCCAAGAAGGAGATGGGACAGGGGAATAGAACACATTGGAAGGTGGTTGTAAAATTTCTGGATGTTCGAACGATGAAGGGGTAGAAGTATAGAAGGGACTGACGCAGGATACTCCTGGCTGCTATCAACCCTCAGAACGGAGTTTAATAGCCCGTGATGACCAACTATAGAAGAGGAGGAGTACTCCTGCTATCAACCCTCAGATGGAGCTATAACCTGTAGGTTCGCCATGGCCGACCATAGAAAGTCGATACACTCCTGCTCTCTACCATCATTCTGAGCTATATTAGCCCACGATGTCGAACTTAGAAGTGGAGACACTGAAAGAAGGTTTAAGTGCTATGGAGAAATAGTTGTAGGAAGGCGGATGAAAGAAAGTTAAAAAGAATGGCGATGAAGAATTGATGGTAGCATTTGAGGAGAATGACTCACAGAATGCAAGGCCAATCCCTTGACCAGTAGAGCGAACATGTTAAGTCTGACATTAAGAAATGAATAGTCCACACCTGTGGAGTAACGGCTAGCGTGTCTGGCCGCGAAACTAGGTGGTCCGGGTTCGATTCCCGGTTGGGGTAAGTTACCTGAATGAGGTTTTTTTTCCAGGGTTTTCCCTTAACCCAATATGAGCAAATACTGAGTAACTTTCGGTGCTGGACCCCGGACTCATTTCACTGGCATTATCACCTTCATATCATTCAAGTGCTAAATAACCTAAGATGTTGATAAATCGTTGTAAAATAACCTACCAAAAAAAAAATGAGTAGATACCATTATTGAACGAATCAGTCAGTAGGACGAAAAGAAGAGAATAATTATTGAAATGGTACACGAGTGCACGTCTTTGGAAAGCTTCTTGAAAAATCCATATTTTTATTGCCAATATGTAGGGGATAGCTGAATGCTGGGAAGGAAAATGTGAAGTTTCCCAAATGGAAAATTGAAAAAGAAGATGAACTGCTAGTGCCTGATTCTAGGTTAAAGAGAAAAGTTGAATTTGTCCAAAGGGAAAATCGAAGGTTGTAGTAGAGTTTAAAGGTTGACTTACTTTGAAGCCAATGGAAAATATGTCGACAGTCTAAATTCCCTGTTTGAAGAGAAGTAGGGGTGAATGAACTCATCTCTGGTGGGCGTGAGAATATGAGGTTTATTGAGCAACGAGTGCACTTGGGTTTAAAGAAGGGTTGCCAGTGACTGCACAAAGCAGTATAGCTAGCCAAGCGTGGGAAGTATGGTTGTGTCACAACAAATGTATATCTGAGACTAGAAAAATTATTTCTAACCACCATAACATTAACACGGTTTTAGCTTCTATAACTCTATTTTTCTGAGCAATAATCCATTTCTATTCTATTCTCAGAAACAGTGGCATATTCAGAATTTTGTCAAGGTGGGGGAGGGTCATCATTAAAATTGTTTTCAATTTGCATTATCGATATTTTAAATTTTGTGTATTATTATTATTATTGTTATTATTATCATTATCAGCTGAATTTTTACAGAGGGATGTGAAACTAGTTCTGGAAAGGTTCACGGCAACATCGTCATGTTGCGGCTGCGAAGAAACATTTACCAGTGTGAAATTTTCACTAACCTCTCGAGAATTACTACGTGACTTTTCAGTAAAGAAAAATTGTAAAATTGAGCTTTGCGATCGCTTGGACATATCAAAGAACCCAGAACGATAATGTAAAGTTTATATTAAAAATAGGAAGTGTGAAATGCATAAAATGTTAAACAAACATTTCACAATGTAGTCAGAACTCTAATTAACAGGTGAATACCGCCCTTAAAATGAGTTTAAAATCGACAGTGCGCAATATTTAACATCTGCATTGCAGAACTGTCAAAACAACCATTTCAAATTCATATTGTGTCAGCTTCATTTCATTACAAGGTCAGTACTAGGCAGTAGGTCACTCTATAATAAAGATAGCATTGTTATAATTCGAACATACCGCAGCACCAAGCACAGGGATTATATTGAAGGAGGGTTAGGAAGACTATGCTTTATGTCGATGTAGATTTTGTTACTGTGACAGTGAAACATTAGAGAAGGGAAAACGATTATTGATAAAAAATACTTAAATCTAAATATAACATTTTTTTTTCAAAAAGTTCAAGAGGGGTTTCAAACCCGGTAACCCCCTCTTGCATACGCCCCTGCTCAGAAATCCTCCATGCAGATACTGTGCTCCATTAATAAATTAAATAAGTAATGAAGTCAAGATTAGTTAGAATAAATGTCGGTTATGCTTATTGAAACATATTTACACTGCAAAGGATTATTTATTCCATGTGCCACTTGTAGCTACAAATATTTATACAACTTATGTAAAGATTAATTTTTTGGTCCTCTAATATTAATATTAATTTTTAAAACTTGATTATGTAACGTTTTATTGTGTTACTGATATCAATATTGAAGGTAGATGATGTAGAAGTTGTTATCAAATTACATGTGTTTTGGCACTGGTAGATAGTGTTGCTGTGGTAGCATCTCATGCCAGTGCTGTTCAAGGTGAAGCTGTTACTGCTGGTGTAGCTGCGGTTGTGACAACTACAGTTGTGGTTGTGGGAGCTTCCGTTGGAGCTGCTGTTGTGGTTGTGGGAGCTGCCGTTGGAGCTGCTGTTGTGGTTGTCGTTGTAGGAGCAGCAGTTGTAGTTGTAGTTGTGGGAGCTGCAGTCGTGGTTGTGGTTGTGGGAGCAGCAGTTGTAGTTGTGGTTGTAGGAGCAGCAGTTGTAGTTGTAGTTGTGGGAGCTGCAGTTGTGGTTGTGGGAGCTGCAGTTGTAGTTGTGGTTGTGGGGGCTGCAGTTGTAGTCGTGGTTGTAGGGGCTGCTGTTGTAGTCGTGGTTGTAGGGGCTGGAGTGGTGGTTGTAGTTGTGGTGGTAGGTTTTTGGGTCGTGAAAATTATAGAAAGTGGGTCAATGATTTGACTGATGGAGTTAGGGAGCCATCCAAAGAAAAATGGTTGAGCACTGCATACAGCAAGTGAAGCCATCAATGCAATAACCTGAAATGTAAGAAAAATCATCTCTCATTAAAAATTCTTATTCTTTTTCTGCTTATGTTCTTTCTCATTCTATGAATTATAAAGAAAAATTACTGTGATACCATGAAGAATAGGCTTTCGATTGTCATTCGTTTTCAACATCCATGATGTGAAAAAAAGGTCGGAGTGGCACACCTGCAGGGCTTCATGGATCCGTTTTGGACAGTAAGGGGTTATTTATAAAAGGATTGTGGTATGAGAAGTAACAAACGTATGGCATACAATTCACATCAGTGTTTCGGACAAACGTTGAGTTGACAAGTGTTACCCAAGGTGATTGTATTGTAAGTAAAGATTAATTTTTTGGTCCTACAGAATATACCTGTTATAGTAATAATGATTATTAGAGGAGAAAAATTCGCTTCAGCGCCAGGGATCGAACCTGGGTCCTTGGTTCTAAGTTCAATCCACAGCAACTGGATCGAAAACACTGGATGAGAGGAATTCGATCCAGTGCTGTGGATTGAACTTCGGCATAGCTCAGTGGTTAGAGCAGCTTGGTACATAGAACCAAGGACCAGGGTTCGATCCCCGGTGCCAGAGCGAATTTTTCTTCTCTAATAATCATTATTACCATAACAGGTATATTTTGTAGGACCAAAAATTAATCTTTACTTAGATTCTTCGTCCAACAGTGCATATTACTGTGGAATCTCGGCCACCAAGTCACACAATTGAGTGCGCTTATTGTATAATGACAGTTGACTTAATATAATATGTCAACATATATGTCGAACTTGGAGTCAGGCCACAAAGGGAAAAACACTGGATGAGAGGGATTCGACCCGGTGCTGTGGATTGAATTTCGGCATAGCTCAGTGGTTAGAGCACTTGGTACGTAGAACCAAGGACTCGGGTTCGATCCCTGATGCTGGAGCGAATTTTTCTCCTCTAATAATCATGGTTGTATTGTATTGTATTTATTAACATTCCATGGTATTCGTACATTTCTTCACAGCTAGAATACGGAACAAGTTAAAATCTTAATGCTACTATAAAATCTTAATTTATAGTCACTGACTAGTTGAAATATATACAGAAGAAGTTTACAATATAGTCTACTAGTACAACACAAAGTTTTAGCATCAATTTCATGAAGCATTGTTGAATGTCATGAATTCACCTACAGTTGGTGGTGAACTTACTTTAGAGTATATGTATGTGAATGACCACAAATATTATCATAAAATGCAGGCTCTAAATTTCTAATATTTTATAAGAAAATGAACTTACAATTGAACAAATATTACAAGGTACCACAACAAGACTTATTAGAACTTAAATATCTGATAGAAGTATAAAAAGGTTACTGATAATAGGTTTTAGAATTCACTTTTTACTTTAAATTAAATTTTCCAAACTTTGAACATTTTCACACATATTATTTCATAACTTCACAACCAATAGAGATAGAATTCTAAAATTTTGTACACTGATTTAACATCCATTTATGCAAAAGTTAGACTAGAATAATGGCCATTTCTTTGAAAAATAGAAAAATTAGGTCACAAAACATAACGCAAATTTTAATATATTTTATATTAAATTATTTGTATTAAAATAAACAACTCTACATGTCTGAGAGTAGTCTACTTTTCAGAAATAAGTGTTTATTGCATGCAGGAAAAATGTTAAGGATGTTAGAGAGACCATAAGAATGTTGTGGTTGCCAAATGATGTAACTGCAGAATTTTTTTTTCATATTTTGATAAAACTGGTTTGATAAATATTATTAGTAACCTTTTTGTATACTTTTATCAGACATTTAAGTTCTAATACGTCTTGTTGTGGTACCTTGTAATTTTTGTACAATTGTGAGTTCATTTCCTTATAAAATTTTAGAAATTTGGAGCCTGCATTTTCTGATAATATTTGTGGTCGTTCACGTACATATACCCTTAAGTCAGGCCGAAGATGAGTAGGTAAGTGTTCTGTTGTACATCAATAAAGAGTTATTACCCTGTAATTTCATTTAGTTCATTCGTGTTATATTTCTTGAGAGCTAACTATGTTTACTGGCTCAGTATGTGTGTTTGCTTCTATTGAATTATGTTCATTGTCTACATCCATTGATTCTTCTTTCATTCATACTGCGGTTTTAGAGTGCTTTTAACTTTACAGACGTGGGCTTGAAGAAATTTTACAAAATATGATTCTTCCCTCTATAAGTCCTACATCGTTTGACTTGGGTCATTTTTCAATTTGGACTACATTTGATATTTAATTTACTCCTTATTAGCAAAACTGAGTTCTTCTTTCATTCAATTTGATATTGACATTTATTTTATTTTATTTATTTGTTTTTTTTTTTTTAAAATTTGGCTTTAGCTGCAATTATTTCTACATTTCGATTTTAGTCACTAATTTTTTCAGGATTCTCGCTTTTTATTTATTTTAGTTTATTGAATATCCAAGTTTACTGAACCCTATTTTACCATAGGGTATAATAGGGCTGTAATTAAATCATACATATTATATAAAAGATACTTAAAACCAGTGGCGGTGCGTCAATAACAGCACAAGAGCACGTGAACACCTTGTTTCCATTAATGCACGACTAGTTTTATTATTTAATGCCGTATTGGCGTAGTGGGAATGAATAATATCAGGATCGAGTATTTTAAAAACTTCCCGCATCTTGCATAAACTTCTTATGTAAACTTGGCAACATCCGTTCACATACAAGCCGTGCTCTTTTCAAGAAGGTTACAGAAATTTCACGCATGCGCAGGAGAAAATTGTCTTTCGCTGGCTGCTTATGCCTCGTCAGGAGCACAAAGCATTAAGTGAACAGTGAATCTATCCTTCAGATGTCAGGTGCATCGATGCCTATCGTTTACGTGCTATATCTCGAGGAGAAAATTTAATAAGTCTGTATTTTAGCCTGCAGGTGTCAGCATCTCACTGTCGGAACGTTTACTTTATGTGGATGTGTGTACAGTGCTGCTACGAGAGTGTAGTTTGTGAATTACTATACTTCAGTGTCTGCATATAGCATAGCTTGGCTTTCAAAGACGTGCTGGCTGAATGTGATGGTGGTATGAATTTAAGTATCTGTATGGTGGTGTATATTATTTAAGAATAATATTTACTAGCATGTATTTATAGTAATCAATCTATGCGAATGGGATTACAGTACTGGTATAGGCTATACTGTATCAGTGTGTTGTGAATCAAAATACATCTATATTACTGAAAACACGCTTTTGTAAATTGTTTTATGTATTAATTTTTAACAGACGTAAACAATGAACTCTGTTCAAGTAATTTTGAAGAGTAAAGAACTGGGTAAACTGGCTTTCCAGGAAAAATTGGAAATAAAAAGACTAGGTTTCATTATTATTATTATTATTATTATTATTATTATTATTATTATTATTATTATTATATGTTATTTTCAATTTATATTTTGAATTTATATACGGGTTTTTCGACAGTGAAACATTGGAATCATGACATTTCATATTAGGCTAAAAACGTATGATTTCAAATTCTCTTCGATTTTGGAACATAAAATTGTGAACACACATAATATTTTATCACGAGCCGCCACTGCTTAAAACTTACTTACAAATACACACTGAGTATATTACTAAGTAAAACAGACGTATTACATAAAAGATACGTAAGACATAAATACACAGACATTTACTTACTTACTTACTTACTTACGGCTTTTAAGGAACCTGGAGGTTCATTGCCACCCTCATATAAGCCCGCCATTGGTCCCTATCCTGAGCAAGATTAATCCAGTCTCTACCATCATATCCCACCTCCCTTAAATCTATTTTAATATTCTCCCATCTACGTCTCGGCCTCCCCAAAGGTCTTTTTCCTTCCGGCCTCCCAAGTAACACTCTCTATGCATTTCTGAATTCGCCCATACGTGCTGCATGTCCTGCCCATCTCAAACGTCTGGATTTAATGTTCCTAGTTATGTCAGGTGAAAAATACAATGCGTGCAATTCTGCGTTGTGTAACTTTTCTCCATTCTCCTGTAACTTCATCCCTCTAAGCCCCAAATATTTTCCTAAGAACATTATTCTCAAACATTCTTCTCTCAAAGTGAGAGTCCAAGTTTCACAACCATACAGAACAACCGGTAATATAACTGTTTTATAAATTCTAACTTTCAGCTTTTTTGAGAGCAGACTGTATGATAAAAGTTTCTCAACCGAATAATAACAGGCATTTCCTATATTTGAGCTGCTCGGGTGAAGAAAATGTTAAGTGACATTTTCACATAATTATATGTAATTCATGAAAATAATGTTATGTCACAAGCTCTTTTCAGTGCTATTTGTCTTTTGTATGTGAGACTTTTCATTTCACCTGTGTGATGTTAAGCAAACCCAAGTATCACATTGAATATATGAGTAGAGTTATTTACTTTAATATTAGTAATAGAAATGTGTATTTTCTACAGTAAATTATAGTTCATAAATTTTAACAGGCCTAAGTGCAACAGTTGATTTCTGTTTTATAATAATGATAATGACAATAATAATAATAAATAGTAGTAGTAGTAATAATAATAATAATAATAATAATAATAATAATACATTTGATTACGTTACGTAATTATACTAAGAGAGTCACATCATATGTTTTTAAGGGGATTAATATTTTGGGGTGCCGTGTTGAATCTAGGCCCTTCTAGGGTGTGCCGTGAATACTGTTCTGCAACCAGGAGATCAATCGTGAAAGGAATGTGCTTACTATTGCCTCATCTATTGGAACGAAGTAGATAAATAATATTACCGTTATAACGCCAGTTTAAAAACCATGCGCACTCCTGCATACGTTATTTCCTGTATGAAATGATTAAAAGACCAGGAGATTAATTGTGATCTAATTTTGTAACTAGGGTAGTATCAATATGTCTGTATCAATGTTATGGTTTGTGCTGTAAGAGCTAGCCAATAGAGATAAGAGTACCCACGTGTGTGACCGTATGACATCAACATTCTTTCACAGCATTATCCCCCTTCGTCTCATCCGGCAGAGACTTTCTCGTGGTTGGAACACAGTAGAAAAAGGTTGCAGAACACTGTTCTAGAGAGTCAAATGTCTGGTTTTTGGCTGGATGTGTAGTATTTTCATGTCAGTGTTTATGTTGCTGTAGTTGTGATTGGAGTTTGTGATGTGTTCTGCATAGGTTGAATTGCTGGTTATGACTGTGATATGTTTCTTGTAACGTGTTTGAAGTGAAATTTTATGTTCCTTTACTTATTTATTATTTTCAAGAATTTTAACTGGAAAATCTAGAAACTGAACCTGTTAACACATTGATGACATTGAATTTCTACCACCAAACTTTCCATAAATATATGTTACATGCTAAATCTGATTTTTAAATTGCTAAATTTTAATTTGCTAAAACCTACTATCTCTAGTTTTTATGTAGGTTAGATGCAAGGATGTTGTTACATTAAATTTAAAGTTTTTATACTTACCACAAGCTTTGCCATTTTTGGATTGTTAGGAATATGCAGCTTCCGTTGTTTCTGGGAACTTCAGCTCTGCCTAATGATGTGCAATTTTGGTTCTCTCTTTATATACCTTACCGAATATTAGTATTGGCTCGTCATGGCCACACCATTCCAATTTGACACTTGTATCAATGTTAGAACACTTTTACCAAATAAACTGTCACGCTCACACATGTGCGAGATTATTACGTAATTATTACAGATATTCGGCACCGAAGTGAATGTGTTATGCAAAAATTAAAACACTAGGCTCTAATAAAAACTAGGGCTCTGTTTTATGGGATCTAAAAACCTGAAGTTAAGCTTTTTCGAAGTGTAACTTAATTGCACAGATATCCAATAATCTACCTAATAAAAAATAGGGCTCTGTTTTATAGGATCTAAAAACCTGAAGTTAAGCTTTTTCGAAGTGTAACTTAGTTGCACAGATATCCAATAATCTACCTAATAAAACCTAGGGCTCTGATTTATAGGATCTAAAAACCTAAAGTTAAGTCTTTTCGAAGTGTAACTTAATTGCACAGATATCCAATAATCTACCTAATAAAAACTAGGGCTCTGATTTATAGGATCTAAAAACCTGAAGTTAAGTCTTTTCGAAATGCAACTAATTGCACTGATATCCAATAATCTACCTAATAAAAACTAGGGATCTGTTTTATAGGATTAAAAACCAGAAGTTAAGCTTTTTCGAAGTGTAACTTAATTGCACAGATATCAATAATCTACCTAATAAAAACTAGGGCTCTGTTTTATAGGATCTAAAAACCTGAAGTTAAGTCTTTTCGAAGTGTAACGTAATTACACAGATATCCAATAATCCATTCATTCAAAGTTCCTTGCCCAAGAATGTCTTTCACTGCAAACCCAGCATTCTCCTATCTTCCACCTTTCTCTTAATCTCTGCGTACAGTCCATTATATCTTAATGTTGTCTATCATTTGATATCTTCTTTTGCTCCAAACTTTTCTCTTATTCATCATTCCTTCCAGTGCATCCTTCAGAAGGCAGTTTCTTCTCAGCTAGTGACCCAGCCAATTTTTTTCTTTCTTTCTGATCAGTTTCAGCATTATTCTTTTTCCACCCATTTTTTCTAGCACAGCTTCATTTCTTATTCTGTCTATCCACTTCACACGTTCCATTCTTCTCCATATCCACATTTCAAAAACTTCTAGTCATTTTTCTTCACTTAGTCGTAATGTCCACATTTCTGTCCCGTACAATGCCACATTTCGCATAAAGCACTTCACTAGTCTCTTCCTTCGTTCTTTTTCCAAAGGTTCGCAGAAGTTCTATTAAAAACTTCCTTTGCCATTATTATCGTTTTTTTTACTTCCTGGCAGCAGCTCATGTTATTACGTCTTATAGTACACACCAAGTATTTGAAGCTGTCCATTTGTTCCACTGCCTCATTACTTTTACTTACTTACTTACAAATGGCTTTTAAGGAACCCGGAGGTTCATTGCCGCCCACACATAAGCCCGCCATTGGTCCCTATCCTGAGCAAGATTAATCCAGTCTCTACCATCATATCCCACCTCCCTCAAATCCATTTTAATATTATCCTCCCATCTACGTCTCGGCCTCCCCAAAGGTCTCTTCCCCTCTGGCCTCCCAACTAACACTCTATATGTATTTCTGGATTCGCCCATACGTGCTACATGCCCTGCCCATCTCAAACGTCTGGATTTAATGTGCCTAATTATGTCAGGTGAAGGATGCAATGCGTGCAGCTCTGCATTGTGTAACTTTCTCCATTCTCCTGTAACTTCATCCCTCTTAGCCCCATATAACTAATGGACATAACAATAACTTTACCTTCTTTATTTTTCTTCCGATAACCATAGTCTTTGTCTTGTTTTTATCTTCATCTCATACTGTTCACAGCTATCATTTACCCACATTACTACTCATAGGACACCCAAAGGGGGAATAGTTTACATTCAGAATCTTTTACCATCGTGGGAAGGCTCATCATGCCATGTTTGTTGTTTTTCTTGGGAAAGATAAATGCGGTAGCTTCCTCCTTGCACACCATTCTCTCTTTCGCATATTAAAAGATTCTAGGAGGCCCAGACTCCAGCGTGGAGATGAGGAGAATGTATTTGAGTAATTAGGCCCTCCAGACTTCACTGAAATTCACCACAAGGGTTAAATATCAGCTCTGTCAGGGTTTTTCACTCTATCAGAGACCGAGAAATCGCAATAAAATTAGCCTTTGCTCCCAATATGTATATATAGGACTTGTGATGGGGCGGGATGCAGGGGAATGGAATCCCGGTTCCTTTTGAAACAGCTTAAAACTATGCCTTTACTTCTTGGCACTTCTTAGTATGTAATGCATTTGTGACCCCATTTTAACGCATGCTACTTAAACTACTGTAATATATTTGTAGGTCTAGATTAAACACAGACAGTACATCACACGGTATATTTTCTTAACTTACGTCTATGAATTAAAAGGGGGAAACCATCCCGCTATTTTTTTTTTTCATTCCTCTGTGTATATGTATAGTAGTGGCAAAAAAACCAGACTGACTCTTGTAGCTGATTTCAGAGCCTTGTTCACTCCAGAGCACGATAAACTGGTAACTAAGACTTTCGTCGTTCGAATCCTGCCTGGGAAGAAAACTTTTTTTTTGTTCCTTATTCAAATTTATTCCCAATACTTTTCGATTGCAGCGATATTTTACTACTTAACTTATTATTCCCAGAACATAAATTTTACCAGCTTATTTTCTAATGGCTTTCGAAATGGGCTACGTCAGCAGTCGAAACTACAACAATTTCAATAGATTACTCGCTGTCTTGTGAATGTGGGCATGGCATGCGCAGTGGCTCATTTCAGGGACTTTGATTATTCTGTCGATCTGGTTTTTTTTGCCACTACTGTATATATATATATATATATATATCAATTTAAAAGAGGACCAATTTAAAAGTCATAGGCAGACAGCTACAGCATATGTTGGAAATGATGTTCCTCAGAATGTGCTTGTCCACAACAATTAATTGTAGCGATAGGTAGCTCTCAATTACCACATGCGCTGTCATTTTTAGTGGAAAAAAGCATGGACAATTGAATGCATTTTTTTCACTTTTGCATGCATTGCTTGAATGCTTAAAGTTGAAAGAAAAGTTGAACCGTGTAGATGCATCTGTAAGTTACCGCTCCTTATGATTGGAGTGGCATCTAAGAAGGCCTAATCAGTAGATAAACTCTTATCTTATCTCTTCAAAGGAAAGCGTCGCTGGGTATTAATTGGACACTCAGACTGTACAGGTTTTCGACACTGATATAGGAAGAGCTTGCGGCTATGGGTCGCATAGCCTTCTCAGGCTACTCATATGCAGACGAGACCTGGTTCTACAGTGACACTGTTTTGTTTAGCTGCGCGGTGTTCATTTACCTGTCGCCCACTCCTAGGAATTTATCTACAGCCATCCGGTCTGCCGGCACTGAAACATTTAGTATAGGAATTTGTACTTACCCAGCTCAAAGTAGGTGCTGAAAATGTCCCCCACCAACTGCTACACACTGTTGACAACTTCTTATGAAATTGTGAATTACTTTAAAAAGTTCTGC
Source organism: Periplaneta americana (assembly GCA_025594305.2). Lineage (NCBI taxonomy): Eukaryota > Metazoa > Arthropoda > Insecta > Blattodea > Blattidae > Periplaneta > Periplaneta americana. Next base: position 189,543,404 of record JAJSOF020000003.1, on the reverse strand, counting down.
TTCACTGATTGACTCGATTTCAGCTCTATATAATCTTTAAGCTCGTTATTGTGTGCGGGTTTTTCGTATAAACATTATTATACAGTACTACTACTATATTTGTGAGCCCCACGAAGTCCAGATTTAACACCATGCGATTTCTATCTATGATAAGGTTCATGCAAAAAACCCACATACAATAAATGAGCTTAAAGACTATATAAGAGCTGAAATCGAGTCAATCAGTGAAGCAGACTTCTTAAAGTAATTAACAATTTCATAAGAAGGTGTCAACAGTGTGTAGCAGTTGGTAGGGGGACATTTTCAACACCTACTTTGAGCTGGGTAAGTACAAATTCCTATACTAAATGTTTCAGTGCCGGCAAACAGGGTGGCTACTTGGCCGCAGATAAGCTCCTAGTGGCAAGGACGGGAAAATGAAAGCCGCACGGCTAAACAAAACATTGTCACTGTATCAGGGACTGAGACAGGATGATCCATCTATCAGCATCGGATTCACGAATGCCACACAGGCCACCTATCGAATTTGGATAATCATCACATTTAGTCTATAGAGCGCACAAAGTATACGGTACCTAAGTGTAAGGGCCCATCCCAGGTTCAGCCCTCATAAAGCCAGTTAACCAGAGACATTGAAGAGATTCATTCATTCATTCATTCATTCATTCATTCATTCATTCATTCATTCATTCATTCATTCATTCATTCATTCATTCATTCATTCATTTTATTCCATAGATCTTACATGAGCAATGAAGCTTTAAGATGTGGAACAAGTCAAAATTTTATAATATTACAATTACAATTTTTACAAATTTTTACAGTTTTACAATTTAGTCATTTTCTACAATTTTTACAATTTTGTGCAATTTTTTACAATATTTTGGAGAGATGTAGAGAGATGAGGTGAGGTCCGAGGATTCGCCAAAATATTACCCGGAATTTGCCTTTTGGTTGGGGAAACCTCGGAAAAACCCAACCAGGTAATCAAATCAAAGGGGTTGATGCCAAGGACTCGCCATAGACCATCCGGCTTCAGTCCCACGGCTATGGAAAACCTCGGAAGAAACCAAAGACCAAAGGGGGATCCAACCCAAACCCGAACACAGTTCCGGATCAGCAGCCCAGCGAGTCTGCCGACTGAGCTACATCGATGGCTCTACTAAAAGTATACAATACATAGCCAATCAGATTATTAAATTTACAAACGCAAACGATCATTCATAAGTTGAGCTATATGTATAATACAAAACAAGTAAGTTAATTAAATTTAAGGCATAAACAATTCAACCAGTTGTGATACACAGAAATTGATAATACATATCATGCAAACTACTTCAAATTACAAACACAAACAATTTATCAACAGAGCTATACAGATTACTATTCAATTTAAAGCATATACAATTCATCGGCCAAAACTATACAAATATATACAATACAAAGTAAGCAGTATAATTTAATTTACAAACATACTTTCATTAAGCTATACAAATTTGTGCAATTAATATCAAGTAGATTAATTCAATTTATAATCATAAACAATTCATCAGTTGAGCTATACAGACTACTATACAATTTACAGCATATACAATTCATCAATTGAGCTATACAGACAACCATTCAATTTACAGTAGGCCTATATACAATTCATCATATTGCGATATATTTAATTTAAATGTAAATAAGATGTCTGAAGCACAAACTTTTTAGAATTATTTCTTCGCTTATTCTAGTGAAGTTGATTAAGTCTTGTATTAACGTCATATTATTCAGTTGGCTTAGCTTAACAAAGACTAGAAGCTGAGTAAAGATTACAGCTGGTGTACCGAGATAATTACATTGTGTAAATAACTGTGTCTGCCAACTGCTGCAGAATAATATGTAAATGGTGCATGTGTAAACAGTTTGGTAAGCCACTTGGAAAAGCAGCTCGTGCACAAACACAGATCTTCTCATTGTCATTGAAAGATTTGCGTAATGGATTACGAGCATGGAAATATAAGTTTCTGGTTAATGGTAGTAATACTATGGATATTAAATAGCAATGTTAAAACATTGAAAATCGCACAAAATGTAAAATATCCATCACATCACAAGAGGCAAGAGATCATAGGCGCCGAGTTCTTTGAAATATTGTGGGGGAGGTAGGAATGTGCACAAAGAAAAGTTTAACGGTTTTTTTTTTCTAGAAAAAAGTCCATACATATTTTACAGAGAATAACATCGTCTGATTTTTTTTTTCGTTATTTAACGACACGGTATCAACTACAAAGTTATTACTATTTAATACGAGAAAAATTCGTACCGGCACCGAGAATCGAACCCAGGACCTCTCTGCTCTGCGCGCTGAGCGCTCTTTCCAACTGAGCTATGCCGGGACACGATCCATGGCGTCGGCCGAACCCGTCTCGTAATGCTTTTTTACGGCCTTACTACCTGCATTTGAGATGATACATGTGATACATGCAGGAGCGCATATTTAAATGACTTTATGGCCATATTCAACATTAGTTTATGACAACTGCTAACAGTTAATACATCACATATTCATTTGTATAAGGTCTTGCCTACCTATGGCCATAAAGTCATTTAAATATGTGCTCCTGCATATATGACGTGTATCGTCTTAAATGCAGGTAGTAAGGCCGTAAAAGCATTACGAGAGGGGTTCGGCTGGCGCCGTGGATCGTGTCCCGGTATAGCTCAGTTGGAAAGAGCGCTCAGCGCGCAGAGCTGAGAGGTCCTGGGTTCGATTCCCGGTGCCGGTACGAATTTTTCTCGTATTAAATAGTAATAATACATATTGGCTACTTCAGAGTAGTCGTGTAATATTCAATGAGGTGGGCGAGACCTCATACAAATGAATATGTGATGTAACTACAAGGTTATTTAGCATCAATGGGATTGGTGATAGTGGGTGGTATTTAGTGAGATGAAGACGAGGATTCGCCATAGATTACCTGACATCCGCCTTACGGTTGGGGAAAACCTCGGGAAAAACCCAACCAGGTAATCAGCCCAAGCAGAAATCGAACCCATGCCCAAACGCAACTTCAGTTCGGAAGACTAGCGCCTATGCCGACTGAGCTACGCCAGTGGCTGTCTGATTCTTTATATAATACCCATGGAAATTGCTTAACCCGAAGTGGTTGAAAACTACGGTCCTTACCTACTATTTTTTCCTAATTTTCCCCTTTAACTACTTTTGTTCACCCTTCGTTAATCCTTGCAGCGATGATGAATATGTGCTATCAGTTTCACTGCCACTCCTACTACCCAATTTATTATCTGTTTCCCTTCATTGCAGTTTTATTTTGGACAGTTTTCTTTATTAAGAATTTATCCATTTTCAATAGTTACAACGTAATCACTGATCACTTAACAAGCACACACCCTTGACGACGTTGTATTAATGAATAAATGAATAACGTATTTTGATGCTTCTTTATTTCAGTGATTTCTATCTTTATACAAGGGGGCCGTGTTAAAAACAGTTGCTGCAGATCTGTGATTTTTGTATCAGATGGACTTGGAAAAGATTCGCGTGAAATGTTTTTAAGGTATAAAAGCTTACCGAAGTACTTACTTACAAATTGCTCTCAAGGAACTCGGAGATTCATTGCTGCCATCAGCCCCTATCCTGAGCAAGATTATTCCAGTCTCTATCATCATATACCACCTCCCTCAAATCTATTTTTATATTATCCTCCCATCTATGTCTCGGTCTCCCCAAAGGTCTTTTTCCCTCCAGTCTCCCAACTAACACTCTATATGTATTTCTGGATTCGCTGATACGTGCTACATGACCTGCCCATCTCAAACATCTGGATTTAATGTTCCTAATTATGTCAAGTGAAGAATACAATGCATGCAGCTCTGTATTGCGTAACTTTCTGCGTTCTCCTGTAATTTCATACCACTTGTCGACCTGGTTGGCGAGTTGGTACAGCGCTGGCCTTCTATGCCCAAGGTTGCGGGTTCGATCCCGGGCCAGGTCGATGGCATTTAAGTGTGCTTAAATGCGACAGGCTCATGTCAGTAGATTTATTGGCATGTAAAAGAACTCCTGCGGGACAAAATTCCGGCACATCCGGCGACGCAGTTGCGAGTGTCGTTAAATAAAACATAATACTAATATTTCATACCACTTAGCCCCAAATATTTTCCTAAGAACCTTATTCTCAAACACCCTTAATCTCTGTTCCTCTCTCAAAGTGAGAGTCCAAGTTTCACAACCATAAAGAACAACCGGTAATATAACTGTTTTAAAAATTCTAACTTTCAGATTTTTTGATATAAGACTAGATAACAAAAGCTTCTCAACCGAATAATAACAGGCATTTCCCATATTTATTCTGCGTTTAATTTCCTCCCGAGTGTCATTTATATTTGTTACTGTTGCTCCACGATATTTGAATTTTTCCACCTCTTCGAGGGATAAATCTCCAATTTTTATAGTTCCATTTCGTACAATATTCTGGTCACGAGACATAATCATATACTTTGTCTTTTCGGGATTTACTTCCAAACCTATCGCTTTACTTGCTTCAAGTAGAATTTCCGTGTTTTCCCTAATCGTTTGTGGATTTTCTCCTAACATATTCACGTCATCCGCATAGACAAGAAGCTGATGTAAGCCGTTCAATTCCAAACCCTCTCTGTTATCCTGAACTTTCCTAATGGCATATTCTAGAGCGAAGTTAAAAAGCAAAGGTGATAGTGCATCTCCTTGCTTTAGCTCACAGTGAATTGGAAATGCATCAGATAGAAACTGGCCTATATGGACTCTGCTGTAAGTTTCACTAAGACACATATTAATTAATCGAACTAGTTTCTTGGGAATACCAAATTCAATAAGAATATTATATAAAACTTCTCTCTTAACCGAGTCATATGCCTTTTTGAAATAATAATAATAATAATAATAATAATAATAATAATAATAATAATAATAATAATAATAATAATAATAATACTAATCGAACACGGTGTTGTATTGATTACCACTTCTGCCTTGCATTTGGAAGATCGTGTGTTCAATTTCAGGAGACTACTATCCTGACTTACATGTAAAATAAAATTTGTAAACTTGAAGGAAATAAGAGAACCACTAGAAGGCATTCATCATCTCATCTTGTCCACCACTGACAACAGCTGTCATTCTAGTCAAAAGTCTTGGAGCGAAGCCAAGTTCATAGAATAACTCTAGCCTCTAACACTGAGCGACCAGAGCAGCTTGAATTTTATTATGTTGTACAATTCTATGCACATATTGTTGATGTCTATACCTGTGTTGTATATTTGCTTAAAAATTATTACTAACTTACGGTATATGTGTCATAACTACTGTATAACACTGGAACTTGATGTGTTACAGGCTTTTCCATCACATAGTGGCCAATATGAATTTGTGTTTCAAAATAATAAAGGAATTCAATCGCAGTGATCTGCCCGGAGAAATTAACTTCTTAATTCTGCAGCAGCTTAAGGTTAAACACCGTGAATATCCAATCACCAATGTAAGTTGAATTACTTTACTAATTCTAGAGAAACTTAATTAATATTGTTATCACTTATCAGTATTATTTTCTTCTTCATAAGGCACTACAACTTCATTGAAGTTTTGGCCTTCTCAACGATCACTTTCCATTTGTCTCTATCTTGGATAATTTTGGGCCAATTCTGAATCCTTAACAATTTTATATCTTCCAGTACGTCATCCCTTTACCTATTTTTTTGGTCTTCCTGTTGCTCTTGTCGTTAGAGGTTGCCACTGGTAGATGTTATTTACCAATCTGTCATTTTGTATTTGGTTTACATGTTCAAACCATCCTAGTCTTTGAGCTTTAATAAAATGTATTATATTTTTATTTTTAATTATCTTATTTAATTCCATGTTGGTTTGGATCCTCCATGTATTGTCGGACCATTGGATCTGTACCCTTTCAGCGCTGTCATCGTTCTTGGAAAAGTTAATGCCTGTACTCACTCCATTCCACCCGCTTTCCTCCCACCACGTTAAACAGCAGGCCACGAACCTTGCCGAATAGGGATGTTGCCAAACTTCTGTCAAACGGTGTCATAAATAACTGGTCCTCCATGCTATAATATTATTTCTTTCAATCAAAATACATCTTGTATTTCTACATTTTTTTAAACCTAAATCCCATGTCTCGAATCACTTTCCGTAGTTTTTCTCTCCAACCTTGGAAATTATTACTTCTCTCGCAAGCTTCTGTAATTTCTTCAATGTTGAAACTTCTTTCTGAACGGTATAAAATTCTTGAATCTTTCTTCTTAAAATACATCGGTTCATATCATCTACAATAATTAAAAGTTCCCTTGGTCTGTTCTTCTCTGGTGATTCTAGCTTTTCATCTCCTGCACAGACTCCCTCTCTCCTGATTTTCTTTATTAGGAGTTCTGACCTATCTATATAAATTACATAAAATGTTGTATTATTAGTATTAGTTAAGTAAGTAATTTTAATACATAATCAATTGGAATAAAATAAGCCTCACCTGTGATATCAGTTGCTCTTTTCGTTGCCTGATTTATAGGAAACAGATATTGACCTGTTTGTTTCTCTTCATCGCAAAATGCTATTACGGACTTGCTTACCGGTAATAATATTTCTTTCACCACTCCGTGCTGCAGTATTCATGTTGAGTTTACAACACTGGACTGCAAGTGCAAATATTGTAAACTGTCCCGCAAGAAGGTCAAAATTGTGAGTAGTGGGGGACAGAAAGGGAGAGAGATAGAAAAGAGAGAGATAGGAATGCAGGGAGAGAAATGAATTACCGAGGCTGAGAAGGAATTAGAGTTCAGTTCGCATATCTTACAGGGGCACAGATCCGATGGTCCGACTATACCATCTTTTTCTTTGATTGGTCCCATTATCCTACGCAAAATTTTTCTTTCAAAAATCAAAAGCTTTTGTTTTATTGTTTTCTTCAACATCCACGTTTCACATGCATATGTCATAATTGGTCTTATAATTGTTTTATATAGTTTGAATTTTGCTGACTTAGATATTAATTTACTTTTGAACTACATTTTATTCGCAAAATATGCTTTATTGCCTAGGACAATTCTCTCATTTATTTCTTCGTCTATACTATTATTTTGGTTTATAATGGAACCTAAATATTTAAACGAATTTACTCCTTATAACTAATATTTCCTATTTTAAGATCTTTCCTTCTGTATTTTTTGTGCTATTGTTTAAATATTTAGTTTTAGCATTATTAACTATCAATCCATATTTGCCTGATTCTTCTTTCAATAATTTGAAAGTTTCAACTAATGCTAGCATATTTCTTGTTGATCTTCATATGCCATGCATTATTTTAGTCTGGTACTTATGTTAGAGGTGAGAGGAGATGTTATGGCACCAACTTGCGTGAAGTTTTAAATTGCCGGCCAGCAGGGTAGAGGAGTGGGGGTTGTTTGGGTTACGGTTCTCAAGCTCGGAGCGGCAGGGATATCCGTTTCATCTCTTTCTAAAAACATTCGTCTTACTTTAGTATCACCACTTTCCTACTCAAGAGTCCGAAGGTACCTAATGGAATTACGCCCGCTATTCCATCTTTATATTGTGACAGCTGCAACGGGGGTCGAACAGCGTCCGACAGGGCGCGCGGCAGACGAAACGCTGATACGGGGAGCATCTGCATGCTGAAGGGCAGAGAGGGTGTATTACGGCAACACGGCGAGGGGAGGTTGCGCGCGTAGCTGCTACTTGCGGAGTGAAGGGGGGACAGACCCTCCCGAATCGTCTAGAGGAGTCCATCGAAGTGGAGATATCCAGATAATTCGAGAGAGCTATCTCTGGAGACCCGTAGAAATTTCTCGTAACTATGGTTTAGCTATAAAAGAAGAAACGCGAGCGAACTTGAGCAGTTTTCAGTTTATTCAGCCATTCAGTGAGTAAGCCAGTGAACAGAGCAAGCCAGCCAGTCTTGTGTACCGGAGTTCGACTCGAGTGTGCGTCCGCAACTGTGTCAGCATCCGAAGGCCTGAGTTCGAGTGCAATGGACCGCAGTTGGAGGGACCTGAGTTCGAGTACAGTGGACTGTCTCTGAAGGTCTGTGGTTCGAGATACTGTGAACTCGAGTGACTGAGCTAGAAGAACTGTGAACTGAGAACTGACAGTTCTGATTTGTAAATAGTGCTTTGTGAACATTAGTTAAAATTCAGTTCATTGTTGTTCTCAATATTCCAAGTAAATTGTCATTGTCGTCTGTGGAGTGCAATAACGAATACTGTGTTACTGTGTGGAGAGCAAATCCAATTGTTGACGGGAGCAGAATCAAATTGTAGAGAGTGATAATTATTGTTGTGACAATAAATTACATTGTTGTTGAGTATAAAATTTACAATATTTTTATTCTCTGTCCAAATCAGACGACTGATCTGTGCTGGAATCAGATGTCCCTAAGTTTATGGAAAAGTTCTCCAAAATACTGTCCATCATGTGCTCACTTTCAATGTAATTGATCTCTACTTTCTTCACATAATCATACACTGATATCCATTTTTGGAAGAAGCGATTGCAGAGTCGGCCTCTGGTTATGCGTAGCGTAGAAATTATAAATGAGTCTTCTTATGACTTCCTCATCAAAACTGTCTACCGCTGCAACAATCTTCTTCGGCTGTGATTTTTCCAGACTGAGAAAGAATCTGCTGTTCCTGCCTCATTATTTTCTCTTCTTTCCTAATTCTTGCCAGTTCGCTTTGAAATACCAGTGGCAGCCAGTACTCTTGCACACATGCTTTTCAATGAAATTGATATTCCATTTACAACCTCTTCTGACATGAATTTCCATACATTGTATGCTATTTCATGTCCTTGACTATGAACTACTCTATGATTTCACACCTTAGACAATGCCATAATGAGGGCGCTCAGAAGGACAATGTTTTCAGTATTAGCAATAGCGGTAGTAGCAAAACGATCTGAACACTCGGAATGCTAGTAACCAACTAACCCAACACCCCTCCAGTTGAGTGTGAGGGCGAGTCCAAGCAAACGAACTAAAATGCGTCCCTCGCGCCGATGCCATAACTTCTCGTCCGGGCTCTACCACTTAAATCTAGTTGTTTTATTATATAGTCAATTACAATGTTAATAAATAAAGTTGCTGTTAATGGATCACCTTGTTTGACACCAATGTTTATTTCAAATTCTTCACTCAGTATTATTTTAGCTATTTAGAAATTTTGACGTGAATACGTCTTTACTAGACGTATACCTAATGAGAAAATCTTACATTTTTACCATAATACGAAATTCAAGAAGTCACCACTAGATGCTGCACAAACATACACGTGCTGCCATCGAGTGTTGTGTTATCTACTTACAAGCGAATAAGCAATGAGGTAAACCATATTATCCGTAACCCTAAAGATAAAAAACAATAAAACAAAGACATATTCACTCAATTATAGGGATTTTCTTAGCTCTCTCTCTCTCTCGACCTGGGCAGGAATTGAACCTGCAACGTCGAGCACAGAAAGCCAGCGCTATATCGACTATGCTACCCAGGCCGAGTTTCCTATGGAAATAATACTTTCCTCTTTACACATTTGGAAAAAATTGCCAGATAGAATATGTTTCCTATCTTATTTATGCTTGTTTTGATGTGGTCTATTACACCCTGATCTTCGAAGATGGAATTTAGTATGCACCCTGTATACACATACATAATTATATAGACCTACATAGAGTGATACACATTAAGGGTTACAAAGCAATATCTCTAAATGGATCAATAAAGTGACACAAATAACACAACACAGAACTGTCTAAATAATCACATTAAACATTCAAATAAATATAATTCAACTGGAGTTTACAAACTAAAATGCAATAGTTGCCCACATTTTTACACAGGACAGACAGGAAGATCCTTTCACACAAGATAAAATGAACATATTAAAGCTATAACCAAACCCTACATCACATCAAATTATGCAGACCACATTATCAACAATAACCATGACTACAATAATATTGTAAATTTTATTAGTAACAACAATGTAATTTATTCGCCACAACAATAATTCCTTTCTACAATTCGCCTTAAACGCTCTCGTCAACAATTGGATTTTCACTTAACACAGTATTCGTTATAGCACTCCACCGACGACAATGACAATTTACTTGGACTAGTACGAACAACAATGAACTGTTAATCTTAACTAATATTTACAAAGCACTATTTACAAATCAGAACTATCAGTTCTCAGTTCACAGTTCTTCTATCTCAGTCACTCGAGTTCACAGTATCTCGAACCACAGACCTTCAGAGACAGTTCACTGTACTCGAACTCGGGTCCCTCCAACTGCGGTCCACTGCACTCGAACTCAGGTCCCTCCAACTGCGGTCCACTGCACTCGAACTCAGGCCTTCGGATGCTGATACATTAACGCACACTTATCGAACTCCGGTACACAAGACTGGCTTGCTTGCTCTGGCTTTCTCACTGACTGGCTGACTAATCAACTGAAAACTGCTGTCGTTCCTTCGCGTCCTTAATTTATAACCACAGCGACGTAGCCTCGAAAGTTCCATGCGTCTCTAGAGATGGCACTCCAGAAAAATCCAGAGCCCTCTCCTCTCTACCAGCACCAGATGCGCGCGCACTCTCTCTCCACTCTCTCGCCGCGTTGGCCCTTTCCCCTCTCCGCCGCGCGCCATCCCAAAGTGCTCCGCGCGATCTTCTCTCATGCGGGACGCTGGTCGTGAGTTCGAATCTCACGTCGCTGTCACAATATAGAAACAGATATGGAAATTTTACACATCACACCAAAAAGTTCACAGTTAAACATCTTAGAACAATACGAAATATATAAACATACAATAACATACTCACAACATATACTTAACACACAATTACAGTTCAATACCCACACATTATTCAACATCATGATACGTCATAACACACAAACAACCAGCCCCAGCATAAGAGCAACATACCCCCACTCCTACGATCGACAAATGCACATCGCAGAATTCAAGATCACCCGTAGTTCAGGAGACACTGAGGAAGGCGTGACATCACGTCGAAACGGGCCGTCTGTCAAAGTTATATACCTTTTTTAAAAATTTTAACACTTTTTAATGTATGACTAAGTAATTTTATGTTTTCAATAAAGTGATATGGTGAATGATTGTCTTTTTCTTTTTTTAACGTGAAGGATAGAAGGTAAAGGTATCCCCTATGCACGCCATGAAGATGTTTGGGGGGATGGAGATAGAGCTCCATGCTTTCTTGACCTCGGCACTTGAATTAGGTGGTATGGTCGGCACCATGCTTTGACCACCTTTTACCCCGGAAAGACCCGGTACTTAATTCGATAGGAGGTTGAACGAACCTTAGGCCCGTTCTGGAAGTTTTGACAACGAGAAAATCCCATCTTCACTCGGTATTGAACTCAGCATCTTCCAATCCATAGCCAGTTACTCTACCAACTGAGCTACCCTACTGATCAACATGAAGGGTCCTTTCAGAAACCGCTAGGGTTTTCGTGAATACATCCACACACAATGAGTAGACCTATGTTTATGTCTCCCACAATACAAGAAAATTTATTTTATCAAGAAAAATAATTATTAAAGACTTCAAAACCAGTAGCTGCCTCAGATCTGCGTTCCTAATTATCAAGCTATTACCCGCAGCTGGAATTCAGTGAGTTCACTGTGTCTGCATTAGGTGCAAAATAACGACTACCGTAATGTGGGCTCAACACTCCACAGGTTCTTAACCGAGGAGAACATAAAATATCACCTTGAGAACTAGTGGCGGCTCCTGCATATTACTTAAGAGGAGGAAAGAAGTTAACGGCGCAAAATGATACCTTCTTGAGAGAAACAAGCTACAAATTAGCCTATATGCATACATGTAAGACCAGGTAGTGTTAGGGTTGGCCTTCCCTTTTGTATAACAATAATCTGTTTTTGTAAACTGAGTTTCCTAAATTGTCCAAAATATAATATTTTTTCACTTCCATTCATTGTTGAATAATTGCACAAATTAACAATTACAAGGAAATTCACAATCTCGCAGCACTTTTCACGCACACTACAGCATCACACGTGTTGGAAGAGACCAGCTACTAACACGTAATTGGAACCGTTTTACGGAAATGGGAATGAGAAATAATCTGTTAGGAAAGCGAGAACACTGCATCCACCCACGTGGTCTGTGTTGTCACATGTACATTTTACAAGTTCAGTATCAAATGCTTTTGAAGAATATCAGTTCTTGTAAAGTCATACTACCATTATTGTTCAAAGCTGTCGATGGCCGATTAATTTTTATGTTAAAAATAATGTAGTTTGCAGTACCTTCAATTTCAAATATATTTGTACAAAACTGACAACTTGGCTGTTGTCCTGTCTAGTAGACAATGAATGGAAGTGAATTTCAGAGAAAAAGATCTGCAATATTAACTTAGAACTACTTCCTCTTTGTTTTATATAAATCCAACTTCAACTTTCAGATATCCTCGAAAGTTTCAAACCATGAACATAGCTTATATAAAGTGCAATGAATATATTTTGATTTATAATTTAAAAAGTAAAGTTTATATGGTGTCTTTCATAGCATTGCATTAAAACTGTTTTTATTGTGTCTCCTCCTAGATGAGTTATAGTCTGGTTGAATGCAGCATCGTTAGATGGCAGTGGTAGCAAGCTTGCTGCACGACCAATCGGTTTCTATTTCCCGCTTATGTGCTGATTCAGAGGAGGATCTCCTCCCTCTCCGTTCATTTACTCGCTTTAAAACTCTGTTTTTTTCTCTGGCCGCTAGTGCGCTATTGTCTATGTGTGTTAACTGCAGTAAAGGAGGAATAGATTGACTTTCCTCCACACAAACAATCTCGCATTCTTCTCACAGTTTTCTAGCAGTACATGAGTGCGCGTGGTTTAAAACTCGATTAACCAAGGTTTTCTTATAGCTGTGAACTTAAAAATTATCGAATCTTCCTCGAATTTCAGGACATATATTTCATTTGATATTTACTTTCAAAAGAAGAAAAATGTGAGGAGGACGTACCTCCCTTCCCTCCCCCGAGGAACCGCCACTGTTGACAACAGACAAATATTAATTTTCCTTCTCGGATTCGAACCTAAAGTCCCTATTCCACGCAAAGATAAGATTGAGTGCCTTATTCAGTATGGTACATGCACCACAGCCAGCCATCTTTATTGTTAATAATATACTGTAATAATATTAAGATGTAGTTTCTTGTGTTACTGAATACAGGATGCATTACCTCTCATAACGAAATTAAACTATGCTGAAGACTACAACAAAGTCATGAGTTTTATATTTGGAAAAACCCTCCTCTGCAGGAATCTAGAAACTGCCATGGATTTTGCTGGAATATGTAACATGAACTGTGTTGATCTCGATGGCCTCCAGGTAAGTAATTATAAATCTGTGATTTTATATTAATGTGATCTTGTATAATATTCTACAAGGCATTTGTTTTGCGATTGTGTTTAAATTATGAAGGTCTAATAAAATTAATATTAAATTCTTTCATATTTCTGGCAGGAATATGCATAATAAAATTAATATTCAGTGAATTAATTGTTTAAATATTCTTGTCTATAAAGTCACATTATCCGCGATGAAGACATTCAGGACAACAAAATGGTGGCCTGGAGTTTGCTGGAAAATGAAACATTAAATGTGTTAGGGCCTACATATTAAACACTCATATGCTTAGCAAACGTAAGAGAATAGTTATGGCTGGCTCCACTTTAATAATAATAAAACAATAATAATAATAATAATAATAATAATAATAATAATAATATTATTATTATTATTATTATTATGATTATTATTATTATTATTTATTTTTATTTATTTATTTATTTATTTTTATTTATTTATTTATTTATTGATATTTATGTGCTGGCCAACACCCGTTGCTCAATTATACTCCAGCACAGTAATATAATAAAAAACAAAATAATAGAGTAATGCAATTAAAACAATATAAATAGTATAATTGTGTTACAGCTTATGATACAGTATTAATAAAGAGATAAAATGAACAAGGTTAACTACTGGTAATATTAATTAAAACAAACATATAATTGCAGATACAGACACACAAAAACACACCCCAACGAAATTCTCAACACACAACTCAACTTCAAAACACGCACACTCTTTGACTCTACACTATACCACAGGAACACACCCTCACAGGAAACAGAACAAGTGGCGCCAAGACCAACAACGAACAGTTCTGAAGATGACCCATAAATAGGTCGAAACATGTAAACGGGGTATGTTTAAATTTAACACAGGAAAGTCTTACCATACATATTCCGATATAATTGCATTAGTATAGTATAGTATAGGTTAGGCTATATGAATGGGTTATTTATGAGGGGCCTAAGTCTCAAATACTACATTGTTAGCAATTTAAGAAAAAACTGCTTACAAGTCGAAATTTTTAAATTAAGGCTGAAATAAAAATTGTATCATAAATTCTACAAAGCATTAGAGTTTGAAACTTAGTCCTCTTCATATCTAAATCGATGTATCTGCACCCAAAGAGCAGTTATTACATTACAAACTCATTTTCACAAAATTAGCGACTTAGGCCCTTTCATAAATAACCCATTCATATAGAAAAATAAAACAATAAAATATAGTTAAAGTTTACACATTGTAATAAAATTTAAATAATTTAACAATTAACCACTACTACTATAATAATAATAATAATAGGCTTAATAATAATTTATTCACCATAAAGATTTTTACAAATCATGGCTTCATCAATCTTATTTCTAGGTCTTAATCTAGTTTCTGTTTATACTATAAGCATATTTATGGATTTGTAACATTGTTATTGCAATTTCTTACAAACATATTCTTTTAGTCATTACTGGTACAGTAAATGAATTATAACCCCTGTTTATTTTCGATTTTCTTTACAGATATTTAGCTCAGGATTGTTATTAGCAGGTCATGTCGATAAGTCAAAATCTGTGATCTTAGAATATGGAAAATATAGTTCCCAGCAGCAGTTAATGAAGTCATCAGAGAAAGAAATCCAAAGAGTGGAACGCAAAATTAGAAAGGCAGAGGACAAATTGAACAAACTCGCCAACGATAAAGAAAAAGACGAGAGGGAACTTGTGCGAATGAAGTGAGTTTGCACGTTGTCTTCATAAAAATGGGTTTGTTATTTAATACCAGGAACTTTAAATTCAAATAACCACTATGTTAAGAAATTATTTATAAAAATATCCATTACGGCATTCATATATCATATATTTAATATAGATATACAGTAGAGTATCAATTATCCGGACTGTCCATGGGCAATCTGGATAATATGGAGGTTGAGAGCGCTATGTGGTTTTTGATCCTGTAATCATAAAGGGACAAAGGTCGGAGTCAGTAATGTAGAAAGACGTTACTAACATGTACATAATAAACGAGTTTTTATTCTTAATACAGTACAGTATGTAATTGACTTTAAAAACTTCGTTATTGTACAGTACCGATACTTTATGTTTGTACACTACTGCAATTAAAAAAAAAAAAGAAGAAGGAAGGCCAGATAATCAAGTTTGGATAATCGGGACTCTACTGTATAGGCTACATACGAGGCGCATCCAGAAAGTAAGTTTCCCTATTTAAAAAAAAAAAAAGAACACACACTTTCAGGAAAACATTTATTGGCAACAGGTACAGCCATGTTTCAACTATTTTTCAACATAGCCACCATCAGAATTGAGACACATGTCGTATCGTGGGAGCAACTTTTGTATCCCTCTGTCGTAGAACTCTGCCGTCTGTGAATGGAACCAGCGTGTGACAGACGTCTTCAGCTCTTCGTCGTTGCCAAAACGCTCACCGGAGGACAGGAATTTCTTGAGGTGCAAGAAAACGTGAAAATCGCTGGGAGCAAGATCAGGACTATAGGGTGGATGATCAAACAACTCCCAGCCAAATTCCGTCAAAACAGCTGCTGTGCGCCGAGCCGTATGTGGACGAGCATTGTCATGGAGGAGCACAACACCTGCAGTAAGCATTCCACGCCTCTTGTTTTGAATGGCACGTCGCAATTTTCGCAGTGTTTCACAGTAACGGTCAGCGTTCACTGTTTCACCGCTTGGAAGGAAGTCAATGAGCAGAATGCCCTTCCTGTCCCAGAACACCGTGCACATCACTTTCCGTACCGACAGCGTCTGTTTGAATTTCGTCCTGACCAGAGATCCACTATGCCGCCAATGCATTGACTGCTGCTTGGTTTCCGGGGTGGAGTGCAAAATCCAAGTCTCATCGCCCGTGACGATCCTGTCGAGGAACTCGTCGCCATCATCGTGATACCGTTGCAGAAATGTCAGTGCTGCTCCTAAACGTTGCATTTTGTGTTCGGGTGTCAGGTTTTTCGGCACCCACCTGGCACACACTTTTTTGAACAGCAGGTGCTTAGTGACAATCTCATGCAACAAGGATCGCGATATCTGTGGAAAATGTCTGCTCAGCTCCGTAATCGTGAAGCGATGGTTCTCCATGATGCACTGCCGCACCAGCTCAACACGATCATCATTGATGAGGGACTGTCGTCCACTGCACTCTTCATCATGGATACTTTGACGACCTTCGGAAAACTGCCTACACCATCGACGCACCATCTGCTTACTCATGATGTTCGGCCCATAGACCTGTCAGAGCTGCCGATGAATTTCAATTGGCGCAATGCTTTGTGCATTAAAGAACTTTATCACCGACCGAACCTTGCAGGCGGCGGGAGAAGGAATAAGAGCTTCCATTTTGGACCACTGCTGCCACGCTACTGGCACCAGGCGGGACCTGTCCGGCTGGCATATGATTGATACGTCATAGATCTGTTACGCATGCGCAATTGACACGATTAATTACGTTTACTTTCAAGGGGAAAAAATCGGGAAACTTACTTTCTGGATGCGCCTCGTATATACAACATACATACATATTTTATATATATATATATATATATATATATATATATATATATATATAATTTTACTTTCGAAAATTGCAGTACATTTGAATATGATTGTAGCATCTTCGAAGGTACTAAAGAAATGTCTCGCTATAAGAATTAGATTAGATTTGATCTTTATTAACCAATGGAATTACAAGCATTTATGGCGTTGTTAGTACACAAGAAAAATAACATAACATACAATATAAAATAAATAAACTTAATTCTGAATTAGCTTCTCATGCAAAACTAAAATTCCTTTAATTATGCATTGAAAGCGAAAAACATTATGGATTATACAAGGTCATTCTTAATTATACAAGCTCTGTCTTTCAGTCTCCAGGCATGTGTGGCACTGTTCCATCCAGTCTTTCTGTTTCATTTTCCCTGTCTTGACTTCAACTCTGACTTACCTGGAACATAAAATGATCAAAGGCAGTATCTAGGAGAGGACGTTAATTAATAAAATTTTAAATTTAGATATTCATTTGTGCAAAATGACATATGTGTTAATAATAAAATGTTCTTTATCTTTTTTTTTTTTTTTAAATAATTTTCCCATGTTAAGTTCTTCGATATTTTGTGGAAGTTTATTGTAAGACTTCCGGTAAACCTGTGGTAGTTCAAATGTAACTTATATTTTGGGGGATGTTCTAATGTTATACTCATGATAGTTTGAATATCTATTAAAGGAATCTATATTTTTATGAATAAGGAACACCATTTATAAAATATATATGCAGGGTGCAGATAAGATTTTTAGTTCTCTGAAAATTTTTATGCTTTCAGTCCGAATAGGTACCGGTACTTGCTTAGTGATTTTAGGTACTGTATCGATATTCTTTGAAGACTTGTGTCAATTTTGGTGAAGATCCCCAAGTAATAATTCATTATGATAATATTGAATGAACATATCCAAAGAAGACTGATATTAAAAGTTCCATGAGTGATATTTTCACAAGGACTCAAAAACCATAACATCAGCGTCTGGAACACACTTAACCTCTGTTCCTCTCTCAAAGTGAATCCAAGTTTCACAACCATCCAGAACAATCGGTAATATAACTGTTTTATCAATTTTAACTTCCAGCTTTTTTGAAGGCAGACTGGATGACAAAAGCTTGTCAGTCTAAGAATAGGAGGCGTTTCCCAACAAACATTGTTTGGAGTCAAACAATCTACGTTCATTTTATCGTTTCATTTTTTACAACACGTTTAGAGCTGTTTTGGATTAGTCCTTAAATAAGAAACCACCTATGATAATTATCCATCCATCCTCTTTCAGAAATGAACTTCAAGAAATGAGATTGAATCAGGACCAGCTGACAGATGTTTTGAATCAAATAAGTGATGCGACAACGAAGAGAAACAACTCACTGAACCAATTGCAAACAACACGAGATGTTCTACTTACTCGTAAGACTGCCCTTGAGATGGAGTTAAGTCATGTAAGTAATACACCTGTTGTTACATATAATTATGCTGCCAGCTTGTTTTTAAAATCAGTTATTTATTTAAATCCATGACATATGCATTTAAAAATAATTCACACTTCGCCACAGATGACTGTTTAAAATACTGTAAAATTTACATCACATTATAGCTGCAACATTTTGCGCATTTGCAGTTCAGATATTAGCAGACTTGTAATGATTCCTTCCATGTGTTCATGTACAAGTCCACTTAACTGATAAGAATTTCGACCTGTTACCTCTCACGTAATTCAACACATAGGCCAGGAGCTGCCACTGATTGCACAGAATTCATATACCCACTTGTTGCCATGCAGTAGAACAAAGTCCAATGTGATGTGTACTACTTTTATTTAATATTTCATAAAATAATGGTTCATACACCCACATGCCCCATGCATTAGATCAAAGTCCACATGCTATATCACTGCTAATGTGATGTGTACTACTTTACTTTGCCAGGGTTGCCAGACGTCCTTCAAGTCCCTATCCAACCTTATGTTCAATATCGTTGTCAACTCCGCCTGACACCATCTATCGGGTTGTACTGAAAATAAAAACGATAATACTATAGTGCAAGTGTTAAATTAAAAATTAAATTAAATTATGATTTATTTAACGATGCTGCAGAGGTTATATCAGCATCGCTGGTGTGCCGGAATTTTGTCTCGCAGAAGTTCTTTTACATGCCAGTAAATCTACTGACATGAGACTGTCGCATTTAAACACACTTAAATGCCATCAACCTCGGCCGGGATCGAACCCGCAACCTCGAACATAGAAGGCCAGCACTTTACCAACTGCACTACCGAGGGCAGCTAGTGTAAGTGTTAAAAGTGTATAATCAATCAATCTTCTTAATGTATCCAGCTGTTTGCTGACAACATAAAGTCCACTATAGTCCACTGTATCTATTCAGTTGTTGTTTTTCACGAGAAATGAGGGATATTTTGATCAGTGTTCATTATAGATGCCTGTTGCTAGTAGCCAGAGTTGGGGTGTAGTCAATATATACTGCAGGGCTGTGTCTTCTGCAACAGGTACTGATGATTTTAATTTACTTGTTTTGTGGTTTATGGATGGACAGTATAGAAGAATGTGTTCCAGATCTTCATCTTGATTATTATACCACAGACAAGTGGTGTTGCCTCTCGTGGGTACTCACCTTGTCGTGGTGAGGGGTCTTAAACTTGTTGTTTAAGCTAACAGTAACAAAGAGGTACCCACATAAGCTGCATTACCACCAACACAGTCCCACTATATTTTTCACTGTTATATTCATGGAGTCCCTCAGTGTAAAATTCTCTGGAAGTAAAATAGTCCCTCAATCGGATCTCCGGGTAGGGAATGCACTGAGAGATGCCAAGAATCGTACTAAAGTACTTATTTGGAACACCAAAAGTCACACCGTCCAGTCAATCAGAGCCAAGTTTAAAAGTGTATAGGCCTAAAGAAAATGAAAAAAAAAAAGTTGTATTGCAAATTCAGTTAATTCAAAAGTGTAGTCATTTTATGGGGGTGACGGGTGAAATTTTGATCATTTTCAGTCAAAAATTGCATTTTCGTTTTTCTGTAAAAATGAATCATTAATCTCTTATTTATATGTTGAGCAAGTTTCAGTGCTCTGCAGTATACGAAAGCATAAAAATGACGCAATATATAAACGGCTGCATCCTTGAACTTCAATTCCATGCAAATTTTACAAGCTGTTTCCTCACACTTTTTTTTTTCAGCACATCTCGTGAGGTTCGAAGTGTAAAGGCTCATGCAAGTTTGATGCTAGGAATATGAAATTTTTACTGCATGTTCTATACACAGTGGTTAACAAATAGCTCATGCGTTTTATGATTAAATGAATATTTTTTTAAATAAAAAATTAAATATTTATAGTGGCAACAGAAAATTTATATTTTTAGGTATGCCGTGGTTATAAAAATTTTTCCCCCTTTTGTAGTGAAGATATAGGAAAACAAATGCATGATATTTTTCTAAATATGCCATTAGTCTCGCAAAAAAAAAAAAAAAAAATTCTAACATTTTACTGAAAACTTGAGCGACACATTTCATTTTAGAATATGTGAATTTTTTCTAAATATTTTTGTTAATAAATGAAGGGCTTAGAACAAAAAGCAGGTAAGTGACATTATTTAAAAAAATTAGTTAAGTGTGTGTTGTGATAGCCCAAAAGGATGTTTCATTAGGATAAAATCAGTTAAGTGATCACACTGTGCAGTGCTGCTATATGGGCATCATTTCACCAAACTAGTATATAATATTCCATTGGATGTAGAACTTTAACCGTAATTTCCTCAAAACTAGGTTTCCGTCACTTACCTGCTTTTTGTTCTAAGCCCCTCAAATCAGAAACTAATTGATTCACAGAAATGAAACTTCATCACCTCATTATCTATCACACCGTGATTATGTGTACAAAAAATCAAGGACGTGGTTTGAAAAATGTAGAAAATAGAAATTTCACCCATCACCCTCCTTAAGATACACAGTATTATCACCTGTCTTGGATTCGTGATGTGAGGTTCTTGAAACTCTAGTACTACCACAATCTAGTACTACTAGGTTCAAAATGTTCCCGGAATTTTACTACCATTTTTCGTATTAATATATAACAAGGGATATTATACATTTGTTTTGTTGGCAACATTCATGATGCCATTTCCTTAAAGTTTGTTGATAATGGCGATTGTTGGTTTTGAGTTGTAGGCAATTGTTTATCATAGTGTTTTGTTTGTTCATCGCATTTTGTAATTATGTCCACAGAGCAACGTACAAACATCAAGTTCTGTGTTTTATTACACAAAACTCCTGCAGAGACATTAAGATTGTTGGAAGAAGCATATGGCGAAGCAGCAATGAAAAAAACTCAAGTGTATGCCTGACATAAACGGTTTTCAGGTGGCCGCGATAGCATCAAAGATGACGTACGCAGCTGCCGACCCACAACTGCAACAAATGAAGCAATCGCTCAGCATGTGCGTAATGTTGTGAGAGACAACCGACGTAAAACCATAAAAGAGATAGCAGCAGAGGTCGGAATATCAGTCGGAAGTGTACACAATGTTCTTCACAAGCATCTCAACATGCATTACGTGTCTCAGAAGTTAGTTCCGAAAATGTTGTCGGCAGAACAGAAAGAAACAAGATTGACTCTTGCTGGGGACATGATCAGTATGGCTGATGAAGATGGTGATTTATTAAACAAAATTATTGCTGGTGATGAAACTTGGTGCTACTTGGACGACCCAGTCCCTAAACGACAGTCATCTGAGTGGAAATCGAAAACATCTCCTCGGAAGCAAAAATTTCCTAGGGACACTTCCAAAGGAAAAGTTATGTTGGAAGTTTTCTTCGACTCTCAGGGTCTCATCCACCATGAGTTCATTCCAGAAGGTCGTACTGTAACGAAAGAATTGTACGTAGAAATCCTCCGTCGCCTCCGGGACGCAGTGAGAAGGAAACATCCAGAAAAGTGGGTAGAAAACAACTGGTTCCTTATGCATGACAATGCACCTTCTCATCGCGCAATTATTGTAAAGAATTTTCTTGCCAGGCACAACATAACTGCTTTGGATCACCCACCATACTCTCCTGATCTCTCACCACCTGATTACTTTCTGTTTCCCCGTCTGAAAAGTCATCTGAAAGGACGGAGATTCAATGCTGAAGAGGTTATCGCAAACGCGACGAGAGCACTAAGACGGGTTTCACAAAATGGCTTCCAGGCCTGCTTCCAGGAACTCTACACGCTTTGGCAAAAGTGTGTTGTTGCGGAAGGCAACTATTTTGAAGGGAATGCTGTACAATAGTGTTTAAGGTACGTTGTTTCTGTGATACTAGCAAATTCCGGGAACTTTTTGAACCTAGTAGTATATACAGTCACGAAGCTTGAGTTGTGAGGGTGCTAGGAACAATAGACTGTGACAATACTATTTCGCGTTGTCTGTAATGAGGCGATATTAGCGATCCTAGTGGTTAGCAACCATCTATGGATGCATATTTACTACATATTGAGCTTCGTGATTGTATATCCTAGACTGTGGTACTACTGTACTGTAAGTTAATATTTTATGAAGTACCCAGTTCATATCCTCACTTAACCCCATGTACCGGAACAAAGTCAACACGCTTCATAAACAGGCGAAATAAGACTGTAAATTAGTGAAGATTTAATATTAAATGCTGAGTTCTTTTCAACAGGAAATGGTGTCCCAATTATCAGAGTCAGAACAAGAGGAAATGGTGAGGCTTATTGCTGAAATACGCGAAGTTACATTGGAGTGTGAAAAGGTAGCCAACGAGAGACTTAGACTTGAGTACGATACTAAATTGTCACGTAAAATTGCCCTTGCAAAGGACCACGAGGCATTATTGAAGGTAAGATCTATACCTACTGTCATCCTCTGAGGAGTTTAGTGCTGAGAGGAATGCGGTTCCGACTAGTCTAGCGCGGTACTGGAGTGGGAGGGAACAGTGACAGCGGCAGTCTGGAAGGAAGTACAGTCATACTGAAAACATTCGCTCAATTTACGAGAGCAGTATGCCTATTAGTTTTCTAACATATTTTTGGCGAGATAGAGATACAACCATTCATACTTACGTGTTCAGAGAAGGAAAGTATTGTAGAAAATTTTATTTATTTATTTATTATTCATTTATTTATTTATTATTTATTTTTGTGAAGTTAAGGCCGTCACACCACCATAAATACAAATACAATAAAATAAATAAAAAGAAAAATCATAATACAACTACAATTATATAAATGAAAAGAAGAATCAAACTATAAAATTTAGTGATTAGTAGAATTGAATTAAATTTGTGAAGTAATCAATTTAAATATACTGTACTGCTGAACTCACTTCAGAAGTATAACTACTTTATTTTGTATTTTAAGATATCACCAACAAATGATTTTCGCATGACATTATAGGAATCTGTTTTTCACGATACCAATCACAAATATTCTAAAATTCCAATAGAATAAAACCAAAAATTTTCCACAGCATTTTTCCTTAAAAATGACTTGTAACGGTGAAATATTTAATGAGTAATTCATATAATATTAACATAGCTAACATCAGGGATAAGACTGAAGACTGCATATTTTTGGACGATTAATACTTCCCACTCCGCTCGGCTCGGCTTGGCTGTAGCAACAAAAGAATCTACCTGCAATCCCCCCGCACCTATGGCAAGAATACCTCAGGTCCCAGCAGTAAACTCGTTGGAGGAAGACAGTATACATTAGTGATGGGCGAAGTTGTTCTTTTCCAAGAGGAACTGTTCCGGTTCCGGAAAAATATTATGTTCCGAACAACAGTTCCAAAATAACAGTTACAGTAGAGATGAGTCGGAATCGTTCAGTGATGCGAGCTATCTCTTTGACTCTCGCTCCTTTTGAGGAGTAGTTCGAAAGAGCGGTACAGTACCCTCCCTATTCCCCAAGCAGCTCGCACATAGCGTTGGAGCACTCATTGCTCGGACTCCTCTTAAAATATGTTATCGGCATGATACAACACACATGTGTCTCAATAGATGACGAATCGGTTTTGGAAATTTGCTGTGTATATGGACAGAAGCTTCATGTTTAGTAGATAAACTGCTGTTGAATACAAGGTCAGAATGCAACACTTAGTTTTCATACATAAAGTCATAAAGATACGGTATGCAACCAACTCAAAAATTTAACATGACATTTAAAACATGTAGTATGTATTTTTTGTTCTCCATGTTACGTAGTAAAAAAAAACTAATTGAAATGGAGCTTTCGGGCTAAGATGCCGTGGTCTACTGGTACAGATGTTACCAGACGTTTCGTCTACTGCTGCGGCAGACATCTTCGTGGTTAGGTATCCTCGGTCGAAGTCTCCTGCTAGGGATACCTGTAGCAACTGATAACCTGACTGGTTGCTTGTCCTTATTTATAGAGCCGGGGTTTGGACTTGCTGTTCCGTTGTCGCGGCGGTCCGCACCCATCGGATCTCTGTGGCCTTGGGCTGGCCGTGACTGAAATTTTTTCCTTTGAAGAGTTGGAAAAATTCAAATATCTTGGAGGAACAGAAACGAATTAAACGCAGAATAATTATGGGAAATGTCTATTATTATTCAGTTTGAGAAGCTTTTGTCATCTACTTTGCTTCCAAAAAACCGGGTTAGAATTTATAAAACAGTTATATTACTGGTTGTTCTATATGGTTGTGAAACTTGAAATTATTGTTGTTGTTGTTGTTGTTGTTTTCTAAAGCCAGGCGTTTGACAATAAAATCATTTGACTTCTTGCACTCCAATATTTTTCAAAGATACACTCAGGGACAAAAAAAAAACCGGACACTTTAATATTTGCTGGTATTTTGCAAAACATTATCTTCTCATACAATATTATGGTAGCCATCTGTTGTTATGGAGACGTGTATACATTGTTGATTGTTTTTTGTTTTATAAACAAGCCATTACAACCAAATATTCAAATTTTGCTTTCGGAGTCTCAGCTATAACAATTTTGTCTCAACCATTTTGTGTTTCATTATCGTTATCATTCGTTATTTCTTTATTTTTACATTTTCTGAGTTTAAGTGGGGTTGTAACATTTGTCTTAAAAGAAGATGCGACCTGAAGATGTGGCTCGAGCTGTAGCCCTTTACAATGATGGATGCAGTGTATGTTACATTGCAAATGTTATGGATATGGCTAGAAGCACAACCCATGATGCGATAAAACGGTATAGAGAGACTCTAGAATATACCAGAAGACCAGGTTCGGGTCGTCCAAGAGCTACAAATCCAAATGAAGAAATGTTGAGAGTTCTTAGGGAGCGTAACCTGCCAGTTATTAGTGTAGCCCAGCAATTTGTTAAAATGCATGGACGCCCAATTTCGGCCAAAACAGTTAGAAAGAGGTTGAAAGCAAGTTGACTGATATCAAGTAGACCTGCAACTGGTCCCAGACTTCTCAGGATGCATCGAGTTGAACGACTGCGTTTTGCAAATGATCACAGGGATTGGAGAAATGGACAGTGGAGCTGTGTTCTGTTCACCGATGAGTCCCGTTTCAATCTGTGCTCACCTGATGGACGTAAAGAGTTTGAAGAAGGAGGGTAGAACGATTTTCACAGTGTTGCATTTCCGAAAATGTGCCGTATGGAGGTGGTGGAGTGATGGTTTGGGCAGGAGTGTGTACGGATGCTCGTACAGAGTTGGTTTTTGTTGAAAATGGAAGACTAACAGCTGATAGGTATATAAATGAATGTTTGGCTGATCATTTTGTGCCATTTGGCCAATTTGTAGGCGATAATTTTGTTTTAATGCATGATAATGCACGGCCGCATATTGCCCATGCGGTCGGAGATTATCTTCAAGAAGAGGGAATCCATGTTCTTCCATGGCCAGCAAGGAGTCTAGACATGAACCCAATTGAACACTTGTGGGACATGCTGGGACAGCGTGTTACGAATAGACGACCGAGACCAGAATCGTTACAAGAGTTGAGGCGAGCACTTGGAGAAGATGGGGAAATTATTCCTCAAGAAGACATTGCTAACCAAATTGAGAGCATGCCAAGACGTATGGATGCAGTTATTCAAGCCAGAGGGGGTAATACCCGTTACTAAAAAGAGTTTTTAATGTTTAAGGCACCATAAAATGAAAAAATAGTTAGACCAAACGATGCCATAGTTATACGCCCTTTGTAATTTTTTTGTAAATTTTCTCATTAGAGATTTTGTTTTTCAAATGTTGTCGTATAAGGTACTAAATGAAACATTATTTTGTTTAAATGGGTTTTGTTTCATTTTGCAATAATTGGCAACAAAATACAAGCAAATATAGAAGTGTCTGGTTTTTTTTTGTCCCTGTGTGTATTATCATGTGTCAGCCACTGAAGCACAGATTTTGAGGTGTTCCGAATCCATTTCTTGTTGAAAGTATTGTAGTCTGCTTCACAGAGAGCTAGATTTGCATAATATATACGTTACTATAGATATGTAACCAGAAAACCACAATTTCAAGTCACACAGAGTTTGTGTGCACTCGATGTGGGTTTCTGGTGTCTTGTCAGCCCAGTCGAATTATGTGGACAAAAAGGGAAAAATTGAGACAGTGTCGGGTGAAGTTCCTGGGTAGCTCAGTCGGTAGGGCATTGGTACACTAAGCCAAAGGTCCCGGGACCGATACCCGGCCCCGGAACAATTTTTCCCTTGAAATTATTCATGTACAAATATTATTCTACACGCGGCCGTAACTGCCTCTTGCTTTCTGTATGCTTCTGCACTTACAAGGGCATCAACCTATGAGCCATGAATAGACAAATAATCTTATCATAGTTATGATTGTGAAACTGATCCAAGAATGTCATATATTATTCAATAAAAGAGTGGCATATCTAACGTGCTAGGAATTTTGCTAATGATTCATTTCTGTAATTGTGTTTAATTGGTGGAATGCGAGAAATACTTCTTTTTTATTTTTTTACTCACAACTTAACCTAATGCTCTAACTCTGCCTACTTACTTACAAATGGCTTTTAAGGAACCCGAAGGTTCATTGCCGCCTTCACATAAGCCCGCCATCGTTCCCTATCCTGTGCAAGATTAATCCAGTCTCTATCATCATATCCCACCTCCCTCAAATCCATTTTAATATTATCTTCCCATCTACGTCTCGGCCTCCCTAAAGGTCTTTTTCCCTCCGGTCTCCCAACTAACACTCCATATGCATTTCTGGATTCGCCCATATGTGCTACATGCCCTGCCCATCTCAAACATCTGGATTTAATTTTCCTAATTATGTCAGGTGAAGAATACAATGCGTGCAGTTCTGCGTTGTGTAACTTTCTCCATTCTCCTGTAACTTCATCCCTCTTAGCCCCAAATATTTTCCTAAGCACCTTATTCTCAAACACCCTTAACCTATGTTTCTCTCTCAGAGTGAGAGTCTGCGTACACTCATAACTATTCACTAGTGTTGAAAGTTAAATAATTTCATTTCTAATCTCAAATCATTGGTAATTTCAATTGACTTGGGGAAACCGGAACATCCAAGCATCCCGGCCGAACCTAGCAGACACAAAGGAACATGGCTCTGAAAACCGAAACTGTCCCGGCCAAGTCAGGATGTTTGGTCACCATTATTAAAGTCTATATAATCTCTTCTTTTAATGTTTATAGACACTTGTGGATTTGGAAAGGGATGACGAAGAAGCCAAGAGGTTGTTGGAGTCACATGAAATGACCTTGAATTCCGTTTTGAGTGACTTTGATATTATTAAGAAGGAAATCATAGAGAATGAGGCTGTTATTGAAGAAACAAAAAAGAAGGTGAGTAACTTCACACTGGGTGAGTCATTAGCACAAATTTGGGGTTTTTATATGCTGCTGAGTTAGTATACGAATTTTTATAGTTTCTGTCTAAATTTAATTAATGAAATATCTTGTGATCCAGAAGAGCAACATTTTTATTGAAATTGAAAAAAGTATACAATACAGTAAGTTAATTTTTTACATCTTCTGGAATATTTTTTTTTTTTTTTTTTTCACGCAAATCAACTTTTCAGGTATAACTTCCTATAAAGTTGATTTGAATAATTTCGAGGGAAAAATTGTTCCGAGGCCGGATATCGAACCTGGGATCTTTGGTTAAACGTACCAACACTTTACCAATTGAGCTACCCGGGAACTCTACCGAACACTGATCCAATTTTTCCCTCTATATCCACAGACCTCAAAGTGGGCTGACAACCATCAAGCAACCAACATTGAGTGCACAACTCTGTTGGTTGCTTGATGGTTGTCAGCCCAAATTGAGGTCTATGGATATAGAGGGAAAAATTGGGTCAGTGTCTGGTAGAGTTCCCGGGTAGCTCAGTTGGTAGAGCATTGGTAGGCTTAACCAGAGGTCCCAGGTTCGATACCCAGCCTCTGAACAATTTTCCCCTCGAAATTACTCAGTTTTTTTTTTTTTTTTCGTTGTTGTTAACTCTATAGCATCTATTAGTGCTTTATGGTTGTGCTGACCGATGGAGTTACTTGTCAACAAAATGACGCTAAACTTGTGTTCAGGTTACTACCCAGCAACAGTCCTGATATATTGTAATTTGTATTTTTGAAGATAGGCTAATTATTATTAACGTGGCACACTCACAATCACATTTATACAAATTTTGAGACTCTAGACACTAGAGTTGGGCAACACGATTCTTTTTCAGAAGTCGATTCCAACGATTCAATCACACATTACGAATCGATTCTAACGATTCGTTCATGATTCTTCTCAGTCTACGATTCCAACTATTCTTTTGAATCGTCAACGAGTTCACGATTCTTCCCAGTCTGCGATTCCAACTATTCTTTTGAATCGTCGCAAGACACTTTCCTTTGCTAACCACGTGTAGAACAAAAACGTTCTACATCTCTCGCATAGATGGCATAAGAGGCGAGACATTGGATTGTCTCTTTCTCATTGGCTGGAATCATTCAGTATGACCTCCATTAGTCTACGAAATTACCCAAAATAATGTCTCTAAATTATAATTTATCAACTGAACCTTATTATGAAGTACATTTTTTGCATTACATCTCTATTTTACTTTGCAAATTTCAGGTTTGTGTTCATTATTTTCCATACTTAACAAATGCAGTACATATTTTGATTTCATTCTCGCTCGGGAGCATTCGACACGGTTCGGAAATGTCCGTTGACAGGTTACATCAAACAACGAATAGAATCGTGGGTTACGATACCATGCCGATTCCTTACTATTCTTTTGAACGACGATTTGTTACGATTCTTTTGAACGACGATTCGTTGATACCACGAATCGATTCTTACGATTCTTTATTATTAGTCGTTCGAATGAACGATTCGTTCACGAATCGACCCAACTCTACTAGACACCCAGGCAATTTTTCTTCTTCAAGAAAAATTCACCGAGAGCAGAGCCCGGGAATCGAACCCAGGATCTCCAGATCTGGAAGCCAGCATGCTGACCAATAGACTATGGAGGCAGTTCTAAAATAGTGATTCCTAAGCTTTTTTAAGACGTGACCCACTTTTGGGCGAGACCAGTTTGCAGCCCACCCCCACTACCGTACAGGTTCTTGACTTCATTCTAAAGATACAAATCCCTGTAAAATCGTAAACAACTGTGATACTATGATTCAAAGTCTATGCATACTGGTACCTGCTTACAGTACTACTCTGCTTATGCATTCATGGCATAAAGAGCCACGTTATGCATTGGTGTGACATAATAGATGTACCAGAAGAAACTACTCGATCCGCTGTACATACGGGAACAAAAATGGGCTGCCTAGTCATCAACTAGATCAGCATTTTTCAACCGTTTTCAACATGTAGCACACTGGTTGAAAATGGCTGAAGTTGACGTAATCATTTCAGATTATTATTGTTGATATTATTATTATTATTATTATTATTATTATTATTATTATTATTATTATTATTATTATTATTATTATTATTACAGCAAGAATTATTGCGAAACGAATTAAAAAAATTGAAGGAAAAAGAAAAAGGAAAACAAAAGCAGAAACGATTAAAAGTGATTGATGAAGAAATAGAAGTTCTTCTGACCAAGAAAAATGGTCTTCTTACTGAGATAAGGGAATGTAATAAACGAATGCATGCTCTTGAAAAGGTGCCTCCAGGAGCATTTGCTTCTTATGAGAATATGGGAGTTGAACAAGTAAGTAAAACACAATGGTTCATCTTTATCACCCCTTCTTTCTCTTCATTATTATTATTTCTTTTATAGAGCCTACGAAGTATAAAGAAGGAAAATTGTAATGCTGTAAACTGTATCTTCATTTTCATTAATATAGAAACTTTTACAATCTTTATACCGAATAATTGTTGTTGGTATGCCGTATTTCTGTCTTTCTGTATGTCCTTTAAATATGCAGAAATTTGATCTGAACAAATGTAACATTTTAAAATTCCTTTTCAGAACGAAAAGTTATGAATAATTGATTAACTGGCGAACTTGTGTTAATTATGTAAGCATGTGCGGCTTACAGCTGTTTCGGTGCTGCTTGACACAATCATCAGAGCCTTCTGGATCTCGGCGTCATTTCGACATCTCTGCCTGTTGTGTGGGTGCGTTCGTGTGGTGAAGAGTTGAGTCACATGAACGCTAATGCATCCGCATTCTCGTTTCCCAGGATTCCGCAATGGGATGGTATCCATTGGAATACAATTCTTTTATTGAGTGATATTAATTGAGAGAGAGCATTTTAGTTATTTCTGCTGTTTGAGATGAAGGTGTGTGTTTAGAGACTATTGATAGAATAGCTGCTTTGGAGTCTGACAATATAACTGCATTCTTAAATTTATTGATGTGGCATAGAAGATTGCTGAGACTTTCACTTATTGCAATGATTTCTCCATCAAAACTTGTTGTTCCATACCCAAGAGATCTATAAAGTGAGAAGAGACAGCACGTAACACCTGCACCGGCACCTTGTTCTCTGGATCCGATAAATGAAGGATAAACCATCGTTCTACATCCAATGGAAATTATACACTAGTTTGGTGAAATGATGCCAGTTTTGCACAGTGGATCTCTTACCTGATTTTATCCCAAAGAAACATCCTTTTGGGCTATCACAACTTACCTCATTTTTAAAATGACACCTGTTTTTGTTCTAAGCCCCTCAATTGTCTCTAAAGACAATTGTTTCATTATTTCAGTGTTTACTTCTGATATCAGTATTTCTTCTGTTAAATTTAGATTATATTCTATATTTAATAGAGTTAAAGGGTTTGGTTTAATTTGTAAGTTTCTTTTAAATTCGGGATATTGATTTTCTGTTTTAAATCTTGAACCATGGATATGAAACTTTTTTGAGTTTTCAATCTACAGAGAGGACTGTATGAATGCCAATTGTTTCCTGGTAATCTGATAAGTTTTTCATATTGAATTAGTGCTTTTTCTTCTATTGAAATATTCAAGTGTTACAAGTAGTGTACGAAAGATTCAAAATGGAAAAGTTACATTTGTTTACATCAAATTTCTGCACATTTGAAGGACGAAACTAAAATTCTTTTAGTAATTCATTGTCATAATACACACAATTAATTTTTATCTCGAAAAGGAAGCAAAAACGAGCAAAATTATATTAAACTTTTTTGTTTGAAATATCTCAGAGAATAACCTCCTGAAATTAATATTACTTATTACTTACGGTTCACTCTGTGTACTTGAACATAGAAGGGATGAGGACATATTCAAAGAATTAAAAATCGACTCAGTAACACATAAATCAATATAGACTGAACTGGAAAGACCATGTTGCCAGAATGTCCTGTACTCACTTGCCAGAACGAATTCTATATACATTCCAAGAAGACACAGAAACATAGGAAGATCTAAAAAAAAAAAATGATGGATAGAGACCATAACAGACCACTAGGTCTAATATGTACATGGAATGTTGTTGATGGTGATGATGATGGTGATGATGATGATGATGATGATGATGATGATGATGTTGTTGTTATATATTTTTTCAAAACTAACGTTATTCTAACTATTATTGAAATAGTGGTGGAAAAAGAAAATGATAATTAAATAATGCTAGAAGGAACTTGGGCCATGTATTGTGGGTCCCTATCACCACGGCATGGCGCGTCCTTAGGTTGCGGATAGAGAAGATGGCCTCCAGATGTGGAGGGTAGCTGCGAATATAAAGAATAAGCAGTTGATGACGTCCGACAAGGGATGGTCCTCCAGCTTGGGAGTTAGGCGAAGGACTAACAACCCATCACCGTAAAAAACAGCTTGTTATGAAACCTCAAAGAATGGGACTGATTCTCTGGCACGACCACAGCAAAGAAATAAGGTTATAAAATTTGGTACTTGGAATTTTACAAGTCTAGCCTATATAGAATAGAAGGGGTAACATTAGTAGCAAAAGAACTAGCTAGATATAGAATAGACTTTGTGGGAGTACAGGAGATTAGGTTAGATGGGAATGACATATCACAAATAGGAGATTACTTGTATTATAGTTGTGAAACTTGGACTCTCACTTTGAGAGAGAAACAGAGGTTAAGAGTGTTTGAGAATAAGGTACTTAGGAAAATATTTGGGGCTAAGAGGGATGAAGTTACAGGAGAATGGAGAAAGTTACATAACACAGAACTGCATGCATTTTATTCTTCACCTTACATAATTAAGAAATTAAATCCAGACGTTTGAGATGGGCAGGACATGTAGCACATATGGGCGAATCCAGAAATGCATATAGTGTTCGTTGAGAGATTGGAGGAAAAATACCTTTGGGGAGGCCGAGATATAGATGGGAGGATAATATTAAAATGGTTTTGAGGGAAGTGGTGTATGATGATAGAGACTGGATTTAGGGCTAAGAGGGATGAAGTTACAGGAGAATGGAGAAAGTTACATAACACAGAACTGCATGCATTTTATTCTTCACGTTACATAATTAGGAAATAAAATCTAGACGTTTGAGATGGCCAGGACATGTAGCACATATTTTATCTTAATCCAGAAATGCATATAGTGTTCGTTGAGAGATCGGAGGAAAAAGACCTTTGGGGAGGCCGAGATATAGATGGGAGGATAATATTAAAATGGATTTGAGGGAGGTGGGACATGATGATAGAAACTGGATTAATCTTGCTCAGGATAGGGACCGATGGTGGGCTTATGTGATGGCAGCAATGAACCTCCGGTTTCCTTGAAAGCCATAAGAAGGAACTTGGGATTAAATAAACAAGGTAGAAATAGTGTATACCTATACTTTGGTTTGGAATAGAATCCATACTTTTAAGTTTAAAATGCACGTAGTGTTAAATATTTTATCTTATTCGAAAGAATCCGGTGTTACCTGTTCTTTTTTTGCTGTAATGGAAAACTGTTTCAAATTCTATTTTTACAGTTAACAAAGAGATTGAAAGATGTGCGAAGAGAATTGAATAAATGTAGTAAAATAGACGAGAGGGTGCATCTCCACTACGAAAGTATTTCTGCCAAAGTAGAAGAAAAAAGAAGACAACTAGCAGAATTAGTAGAAGGGTAAGAAATTTTGTATTTTGTAGTTGGTTGAGATGTATCTGTAGGGAATTTAATAATTCCTGTTGTAGAGACATTGCCACTAGTACTACAGACGATTAAGTTATTATATTCAAGAGAAAGACGATATTAAAATTTCAGTCATAAATTACAGTCAATTCCGATTGATTGGTCCACATCAGACCCAGTATACTTCAGTCCAATTATTCAAAGCTCTGTCTAATGAGCTGAAATATATCTTAGTATAATTACAGTCTAATATATACAGTCACGAAGCTTGAGTTGTGAGGTTGCTAGGAACAATAGACTGTGCCGGTACTATTTTGTATTGTCTGTAATGAGGCATTATTAGCGATCCTAGTGGTTAGCAACTATATATAGATGCATATTTACTATGTATTGAGCTTCGTGACTGTATATACTAGACTGTGGTATAATCGTAAAATGTGAACCATTAATTTAATTCGTTCAGAAGGTCATTATTGTGATTGCCAACATTAGAACCAGATTATCAAATCTCGACTTACCAAAGTCAAAGTCTCAAAAGTTGTTGTTGTTGTTTTCTAATGCCAGGCATTTGACAATAAAGTCATTTAACCTCTTGCACTCCAATATTTTTCAAAGATATTATCATGGTCAGCCACTGAAGCACAGATGTTGAGGTGTTCCGAATCCATTTCTTGGTTTGAGTTCCACAATGGGCAGTTAGGGGACTGATATATTCCAATTCTATGCAGGTGTTTGGCCAAATAGTCATGGCCTGTTGCCAATCTAAATGCAGCTACAGACGATTTGCGTGGTAAATCGGGAATTATTTAAAAGTCTCAGAAGTATCGTCTATGAATAGCACTTTCAACAAAGTTAAACTTTGCTACGAAAGTCGATTTCGAGAAGTCTTCATCCATAGTCTCGTTTATGAATACGATTCTTAGTGACATGTAGAAAATTAAATTTTTTAATTTTTCAATCCCCCATGTTACACAGTAGTAGCATAAAATAGTAAGAAGTTTAAAATACGTTACAGGGTGGAAACGTGTCACGTCATTCTATGACGTATAATTTGTTATACATGTTTATAACAAAATTAATATACCTTGTTTTATACTTTTTCTCTTAAAGATATAACGGAATTCTGGAGTTGAAAGATACCATCCAGGCCAAGAAGAATGAAGCCATTCATTTAACCTTAGAAAGTACTTCAGACAGCTTCAGTCAAATATTCAAAAGACTGGTTCCCGCTGGCCATGCCTATTTGTTGATGAAAACAACAGGCGGAGAATCCGTTCCTATAGAAAGTGTGAGTATCACTTGCCTAGTTCCTTTAAAAATTTTAACAAAAATTCCATAATAGTACATTATGCAATGAGCCTATAATGATAGTAATTAAGACGCAAGTATGTTTGTTTATGAAATGAGCGCAAGCGAGTTTCATAATTTTCATATGGGCGTCTTAATTACCATTATAGGCAAGTTTCATACGACTTTTTATGCTCGACCATATTTCTAACTTTAAATTATTCAGAAGTATACATTTTATTTATATCCGACAGAAGATCGGAAGTGACCTTGTTCATAGCTCTTGAATTGTGAGATGTGCGCAGACGCGAAAGTATTGATTTTTTCTGCGGGACAATAATATCATTGACCTTGATGTAATGCAGAGAATGTATAACCTGGAAATTGATTAGAATTGAAAAACGAGATGAAAAAAATTCAATTTATTTGAATATTATTTACAATTAACGCTAATTATTATAGTAATAGAACATAACCTTCTGCGACAGTATTGGATTTCCAGCCTCCATGACGTTTCCCTCGTTGTCTTTCGATTGCATATCCGAGAATAATCGAAAACCTGAACTTTAATGAATAGGTGTACTTTAATGACATGCATTAAAGGACTGCTACCAGGTGTATAATTACTACATTTCGGCATGGTCGAGCATAAAATAAAGATACAAATTACTAATTTCATCATAATTACAAATAAATAATAATTTAATAAAAAAATTCCAATAAAATAATTAAATATTAAACAAATCAAAACTTGACAAAATAAAATTTTAACAAACTTAAAATGATAGTTATTATAAAACCAAGACTAATCAAAAATAATAAATATTATAAAAATATATTATAGACCTTATTTGCAAATAGTATTTGGCAGTCTGTTGAACAGGGGCGGTTCCAACACTTTCAGAGCCCTGAGCTAAATTTGCTAATTTCCTATGGTAGTATGTTAACAGTTTTTCAGTTTATGCTCGACAATAAACACATTCTCCTCTGTTCAATCAATCTTCTTAATGTATCCAGCTGTTTGCTGACAACATAAAGTCCACTATAATCTACTGTAGTCTATTCAGCAGGGGCGGTTATTCATGTGAAGTAGGTGAAGTGTCACTTCACGTATTTACGTGTAAAACACAATTTTATCTCATATTAATAATTAATTCCAGTTATTACCGATACCGTACTTCTAAAATTAAAAAAAAGTTTTCTTTTCAGTCGTTATAAACAGTGTCTAGTTGTATAAATAGTACCTGTAACCGTCTGCTGAATAGAATAATGTCAACTGTTACGAGCGCCAAGCGGTGACTATTGGAACTTACAATACTGTACAGGTGAAATTATTTGGGCTCCCATTCTCATACAGCACTTGGTTTCCATGGTAACGTGACGTCACGCACTAAAGAAAGATTGTCTGAGTGAAGTGCGTTTCTGAGTCTTTCAGTTGTGGAGAACTGTGAGACTTGTAGACGGAGTAACCAGTTTGCAGATCTAACGGTACTAATAATAGAGAAGGGTTCAAGGCGGCCTCCAAGGCCAGGGGCTATTGTTTAAGGGCTGTGAAATTTTACAGTATGTACTATCTGACTCGAGAATAGTATCCTCATTTGTTATTGCCAAGCATCCACCCCTGCAGTGGCAAATTAGCTGGCTCTATGTCATTTTATCAGGAATACACCCCACATAAATTCGCAAAGTTTAAAAGTTGTTTTCCGCCACGTGTGTTATTTTTTCTCATGAGCTCATGATCTTGCCAGTTTTGTTCCAACTCTTGTATTTGAAAGTTTAACGCGCGCATAAATATACACATGTAGTTTAATATTGTGTACGTATATATTAACTTATTTAATGTATTTAAAATATATTAGTGATAAGTGTACATAATGTATTAATCCTACATCAAAGTCCATATTATATGTTTAATCACTATAGTGCTATTCTACAAATACTTAGGTACCAGTACATAGAAAATGATGATTAATGAGTGCGAAATATGTAGGCCATCCCGAAAATGACACAGTTTGTAATTTATTAGAAATGTCGTTTTGTAGACTTAAATATGAGGATAAAAAAGACGTTTTAAATTCTGGACGACCTACAGTTCCATTTGTTATTTGTTTTAAAAAGTGCTAAGAAAATACAGAAGTTATATAAAATAACTTTAAAAAATTCTTCCGATGAAAGAAGCTTTTCTGTTTGAAAAGATTGAAAATTTCACTCGGAATGCTACATCACAGGAAGGACTTTCATCATTAGCTCCATAGCTTTGCATAGAGATATACTGTCCACCCTCAGTTAAACTCAGGCATTATATGAAGACATCGTCGACAGGTTTGCTGCTTTAAAATGTAGGAGGATTGACTTTGTATGCTAGAAATTGAGTGAGTCCTGAAATTAATTAATTTTCCTGTTTGCATGTGTTCTAGAACTATTAAAACTGTACGTAGTATATGAATAGTAGGCCTACTCATTATATTGGTAAAACTGTTCATGCATTTGTGTATGTGAACAGCACTTCACCTATTTTTTTTACGGCGAGCCGCTACTGCTATTCAGTTGTTGTTTTTCACGAGAAATGAGGGGTATTTTGATCGGTGTTCATTATAGATGCCTGTTGCTAGTAGCCAGAGTTGGGGTGTAGTCAATATATACTGCAGGACTGTGTCTTCTGCAACCGATACTGATGATTTTAATTTACTTCTTTTGTAGTTTATGTATGGACAGTATAAAAGAATGTGTTCCAGATCTTCATCATGATTATTGCACCACAGACAAGTAGGATTATCAGAAATGTGAAATCGGTGTAGGTACAATTGTGTGACAATGTGACCTGTTCTGGCTCTTGTTAAAAATGTTTGAACATGTCTGGGCAAGTTTTTGTACATTTCCAGGTCATTTGGTTTCTTTTGTACAGATTGTAAAATTTTTCCTTTGTCAGAAGAGAGCCAATTGTTGATCCATAGGTTTGTAAAATGAGACTTTACTGAAGCAAAAGCACTGGATAGATATATCCTCTGTTGTTAGAGCCATAATTGTAGAAATCAACACAACACTGAATTCACAATATGTCAAACTATTGTATACAATAAATAAATACTTCGTTGCTAGGGAAACGTGGACAGCAGATGGCGATAATTTCAGTACTGTTTGCTTTGGTGTATACTGTATTAGATGACCAGTTCGAAAATGCAAATAAGTGAGCAATACTGTAATAAAATCCGAATGCACCAAAGAATTTGTTCCTGTAAATGAGCGCCTACCTTAACAGTCATCTTTTAAAATCAAATCCTTAGAATTGCGCGAAAAAGAATATATACAGTGAGAGATCAACAAGCTTCTGTTTGTAAAACAAGCCACAGTGGTAATGCAACATTTGAAGCATATATAATGCTTAGCATTAATAGTTCTTAAGATGTGCAAGTGACATTATCATTGTGGAAAACTTTGTACTACTATCTGCTGCTATCGATATGGTCAACTATAGTACCGTCGCTCTAATTTCCGGCAGCCAATCGAGTTGCAGGTCAGCTACATTTAAACGTGTGCGTCTTGTGATTCGCTGACGAAGACGTTATTCATTTCTTAAGGCTCGATAAATCTATATATATAATTTGAACTGGTGATGGAAATTACAGGAAAACGGCTAAACGGATTTTAATAAATGACCCCTCATTTTCAAGCTTGAAACCCAAAGTATTTCATAAAAATTGTAGTTTTCAGTGAAATGTTAATTTTCCTACATAATTTTCCTATTTTCCAAAATCCATCTTTCGTCAGTTTGAGAACTAATTGAATTTCAGAAAAAAACAAAACACACACTAGAATAATCAATACGCTATTACACGAAGGCCATGACCTGCAGGATTGCCGACAGATTTAGAGCTCAAATTCAATTGGTTATTAAAAACTTTAAGACTTACTAAAAATAATTCACAGGTCTGATTCTGCGGTTTGTAATTTTCTGAGTACAGCTGTGTATTAGATATTAAAATCTACAAAACTTGAGGTGGTTTGATGATATTATTACCATTAGAAATGAAATATTATTATAGTTAATGCCATGATGTGACTATTTTTCATTAATTATATATATTAATGCTATATTGATGATATGAAAGTGGAACGTTTTGGGGTTATATAAGTAGATGTAGAGAATATCTTAATTTAGATCTTCATTTCTATAATTTACTGAGTGGCGGCTGTATAGTATATATATAAAACTACAAAACTTACGTAAGATAATAATATTGTTATTAAAATTCAAATATTTTTATAGTTATTAATCAAGTGGGGTTGGGTCATTTTCATATACTTAATGGCGGTGTGGTGTAGATATTTATATGCGTCATTCTCTTCAGTATTGGGTCGAGAGAGCGCAAAAATTTCAGTTCCTAAGGAAAGACCAAACGGGATTACTTACTGATAAAATAAGAGGCCTATAAAATTTTGTAGTCTCCCGATCATTTCAGCAAGATTTCTTAGCAGGATAAAATGATTTTACCTTCTACATTTCAAGCTCTACATGCAGCAGCTATACCAAGATGCTATGTCTATAGTTCGAAAACATAGTAAACCTGACATTTTTTTAACTTTACCTACAATCCACAATGACCTAAAATGGCTATTGCTTTACTCCCACATGAAAAACCCACTGATAGTCCTATCACTGTTACTTGCGTTTTCGCGTTGAAACTCAAAAACTGAAGGTGGATAGGTTCAAGAAAAAGTATTTGGCATAAAAAAAAACATTCAGAGGGAGTATGTTTCATTATTATGGAAGCAAATAATTTTCAAAATGTCTGGTATTCTTCGTTGAAAATAAATATGCAAAATTTTTATTTGAACATCTAATGAACTTAGTTTGCAGCATTTGCTGTACAAGCCACTAGTACTTAATATAATCGCCCGCCATTTTGGCTCTTTTGTTGGCGTTCGCAGAAAGCACATGAAGACATTATTTGCCGCTCAATTATTTGCTGAATTACAGTGCGTTTGATTTATTATCATAGGAGCTATAATATGATAATGTTTAATGGTGTGGCAAATAGATTGGGAAAAACGTAATACGGCGAATGCTAAGCTCCGCCCACGACCCCTTTCCACTTTTCCCCTACAAGCTCACCACACACTCTAGCGGGAAAGATTGGAAATAGGGGTTTAGGGTGGGGTGACATCTAGTGTAGGAAAGTGGAACAAAAAGAAAAAAATGCGACATCTATGAGCCAAAAGAGGAACTTTGTCCTGTCTGCCTCTCCTCTCTCCCTCTCTCTCTCTCTCTCTCTAGCCTCTCCTTCTCTGTTCCTTGCTTCATGTCTCTCTTTTTTTTTTTTCGTATGACTTCGCAGTGGGTAAGTTTCGATCTGAGTAAGTTCGTAACTAAACGCTAAACGCACGCTTTTTGGTCACGCTTTAGACCTCTCGGCTACCGAGACGAGTTGGGGGTAGTAGGGAAAATGAATCTATCTATGTTTAAGGGAACTGCCATAACGTATTGCAGAAGAATAGCACGGGGGACAATGACCGAGGGTAGAAACTGGCGGGCTTGTGAATGTAGCTTGGTAGGGGTTGACTGCGGGGGTGGCATAAGTGTTAACGCGCGCTGGTGGAGCTTCATTGTGTCCGTGTCCAGCTTCGTGTACGGACGGAACCACGTGTAGTGATGAGCCGTACCGAAGACGTGTACTTCTTCCTCAAATTGTGCAGGGAGAATTCGATGGCGGATACGGTAAGATACTGTGAGGAGTATGGACTACTTCTAGTAATTACGAGTGTCCAACCTGTGGGAAAAATATGAAATTAGCGCCGAAAAGCGATGCTACTGATGGTGTGCATTGGACATTGGGGCAGTGCGAAGGTAACAGGTGAGTGTTGTTTAATGAAAAAACCACATTACAAATTAGCGCCGAAAAGCGGTGTGCTCTGGTAACTATTGTGTTACACATTACATTGCATTGTATTGTGTTGTGTTGTGTTAGTACATGTGGTGGAGTGTTGTCTAATGCGTATTACATTGTGGTAGGCAGTGATCCATCGAAACAGGACAGATAGTAGAGAGAGAGAGCATGCGAGCGAGGTGCCGAGCGGTGCTGGTGGGGATAACTTCCCCTACTGGCGTTCGCCGTGTTACGTTTTTGCCAATAGATTCCTCGTCTGGTAACTCGGCAACGAAAGAACAAAAATGGCGAACGATACTACCTACCTAGACTTTATAGAGCCTTCACTTCGTAAGATGTAAGCAAAGAGGAGGAGTCATGCGGGGAATAACATCTTCGCGACTATAACTAACTAACTCGTTCCGTAGGTTACAGATGTTGCAACTATAAGAGGAGTTGGAATAACTGTCTCCTTTGATGCTAAAGAAATTGAGCTACAAGATATTCAAGAAACATCTAAAAGTCAAAAATCTCTACTTGCTGTTACGCTGATCTTTGCAATACTCAAGGCTTCTCCAGTTCCAGTTTGCGCAATGGCTGATGTGGATTCAGTAAGTACCTGGGGACTAGCATGTGTAATCATATATTTTATTCCAATTACACTGACATCTGGTGTTATTGTACGAGACAGTTTTATTAAGTAAGTTTCCCAGGTTTTGTAAGTTGAGGAAAATTTATTTTTCTTGAGGTTATTCCCTTTCCTCTCATAAGTGTCACTAGACAAATTCAAAGTAAAAGTGAAAACATGGCTTTTTAGAAACCTGTTCTATTCTGGGCAAGAAAGAAGGGCAGCACTGCCACTTACAGACCTGTTACTAAATCTACGTATTACTCTGTGAAAAGATTTATTAAATGTACATACTTAGACTTCAACAAACAAAATTTGATAACACATCTCAAGGGAAAAAATGGAACTCTCTGCATCATAATCCACAGTTAATTCCCGATTTACCACGAAAATCGTCTATAACTGCATTTAGATTGGCAAGAGGCCATGATTGTTCGGCCAAACACCTGCATAAAATTGGAATATATCAATCCCCTAACTGCCCATTGTGCAACTCAAACTAAGAAATGAATTCGGAACACCTCAAAATCTGTGCTTCAGTGGCTGGCCATGATAATATCTTTGAAAAATATTGGAGTGCAAGAGGTCAAATGACTTTATTGTCAAACACCTGGCATTAGAAAACAACAACAACATTCTGTGCAAGAATGTTTTGAATTAGAAAATCAAGCTCTACATATTTTTTAGGCTTCTTTCTCTCATTTTTATTATTATTTTGTAATATATGAGAAATTTCTCATTTAAATTGTTACTAAGTTTAATTCTTGTCTTATTGTATGTGAACAGAAAGTATCAAATATTATTTGGAATCAGTGTGTTCTAATTTTCATCTAGATGATATAGAACTTACAAATGGCTTTTAGAGAACTCGGAGGTTCATTGCCGCCCTCATATAAGCCCACCATCGGTCCCTATCCTGAGAAAGATTAATCCAGTCCCTACCATCATATCCCACCTCCTTCAAATCCATTTTAATATTATTCTTCCATCTACGTCTCGGCCTCCCCAAAGATCTTTATCCCTCAAGGGTCAAGGCCTAGTTTTGATTATCTTACCTCTCAATTGTAAACTCTTAGGAGAATTTGGGATCAGCTTGTTTTATCTTTAGTGGTGTATGTAATATAAGATTTTAGGGCAGTATTCATAGACATTTTTAGCGCGGGTTTCCGGTGAATGATCAGCGTTTTTCTTATTCATAAACCAGTGTTAGCGATAGGATATGATTTGAATTCTGTACAAGTAACCAGTGGATAGCCGGGGCTAGCTTAGTACGCTCGTAGCGCGTGCTGCGAAATGTCTATGAATAGCACCCTTATATTTTAGTACAATAATTTTACATTTGTATAACTTTTGCTATATGACAGCTAATAAATATTATAGGCCTACCGGTACTATACTTTACAATTGAGGGGTTTGGGGTGAAAACTAGGCAGTTCAAATTCAGTACTTTTACGAGACAATGAAGAAAAACTTACCGCCAAACAATAAGCATGTACAGAAGACGCAGGTCCAAAATGCATTATAACTGTGAATGTAATTTTTGGAACTACCTGGTTTTTCAACCAAACGATAGAGCGTATTTTTTGCTTCCTCTATGCATAAATAACTTAAAAAAAAAACTGGAGCTGCCAGGTTTTTCCCCCAAACCCCTTAGTTAAAATTAATGCACCAGTAATGAACAGTTGAATGTAAGACAGAAATATGTAACTGCCATTGGTGAAAACCTATTTCCAATTAATAAGTATTCATTCATGATTTCAGATGCTGGATGACATTTACAAACCCAATTTGGCTCAGTTGATGTCCGACTTTTCCGAGTCAACACAGTTCATCGTTACAACACATGACGAAAATATTGTGAGACATGCTAACAAGGTCTTTGGTATCGTAATGGACGACCAGGTAAGATTTCTTGTATTTAACCTGGGAGTGGTCGCTATATACAGTATCAGCATACCTAGCAGTTTGCTGAGACTAGCACAGCACTGAATTTTTCGTATTATAGAGATGAAATATCGAACTGAAGTGAGAACACGTATTTTCTTAAGACTTGAGGCTTTTTTTTATGTATCACAATGTATATTTTCTTTGAAAAGAACGTCCATTGTGTTCAGCTGCCTTTTGTACTGAAAAGTACATGTTTTTATTTTATTTTATAAAGGGGTAAGTTGTCTGGCAAAATACCTGCATTCAAGGAAAGATTTAGGAACTTTTTAAAGAAAAAACGGCACCAACAAGAAAGGTGTACGAAGTGGCTTAGGAGACTTTTTACATTAAGGATCTCAGAACCCAAATGCTACTGCCATCTACAGAACCCTACAATGAACACCTGAAGAGAAGGGAAGCAAAGAGGAGAGAGATAGACCCAGACTTCTACGCCACCAATGCAATGTTAGAGAGAAACTGGAACAAGGAAAATCAGGAACAAAGACATGCCCTAACACGCCTCGCCATCCACAGTTTCGATCACAAAATATGTAGGGACAAGACATATAATAATCCCTGTTATATTTGAGTGTTTAAATTATGTGGCCAGAGATGTGACAGATATCACATAAAAGTGTCACAATAGACTAAGAACATTATGTGAATATGTTGTTGTTGTTTTCTAATGCCAGGCATTTGACAATGAAGTCATTTGACCTCTTGCACTCCAATATTTTTCAAAGATATTATCATGACCAGCCACTGAAGCACAGATTTTGAGATGTTCCGAATCCATTTCTTGGTTTGAGTTGCACAATGGGCAGTTAGGGGACTGATATATTCCAATTCTGTGTGAATATATAGATACTAAAACCTCAGTGTCCATTCAGGCGATTGTTTCCTTATTATTTTAAAGGGAAATAGTAAACCGAATAGGATTATAAATCCACGTGTTTTCTTGAGAGTTGGAGCTTTTTTATGTGTCGAGAAGAATTGCGAGGTCGTGAATATGAATCATGGAAGACCCTTTCAGGACGAGGAAAAGGTGTTGAGATGTATAGCAAAGTAACAGCTGCCAACAGTTGGATTGCAAACAAGAAAGGACTTTCGACTAGTGAATGGATATCTAGCCTGAAAATGACAGCAAATTTAGCCGCTTTTCATTCCGTTCCCGGCAGATCTCTCTACGGTACCCGGTGCAGACATGGCTGCCCGGAGATTGAAACTTTAGCACACGTCTTGGGATTCTGTGAACAGGGATTGCTCTTGAGGAACTCTAGACATCATCTTGTAAGATCCAAAATTGCTGCCGCATTAAGAAATAAGGG
Organism: Periplaneta americana; assembly: GCA_025594305.2. NCBI lineage: Eukaryota > Metazoa > Arthropoda > Insecta > Blattodea > Blattidae > Periplaneta > Periplaneta americana. The sequence goes on along the minus strand of JAJSOF020000003.1, from coordinate 189,498,801 downwards.
CTGGATAGTAGAAGGAGAAATCTCCTGTCTAGCTGAAAATAGGTCAACGAGACGAGTAGATATTTTAGCATACAATGCTGACACTAAACAGGGCATCATTGTGGACCCCACGATACGTTTTGAAGTAGAATGTCATCAGTCAGCCGAGGTCCACCTTGAGAAGAAGTCAACTATTTCAAGCTGAAATATGCCTTAATTCACGTTGAGGTATTCGGCTTGCTCATAGGTGCTCGAGGGACTATACCAGCTTTTTTCGAAGAATTTTGATGGCAGTTTGCTCTGCCAACATCTCTGAGAGATGACATTGTGATAATTGTGTTAAAAAAATCCTGCCAAATCCTAATTAATCACATGGTGGCACATTAATAGCAATTGTAATTTTTCACGCCCTTTTCTTTGTTTCCCTTCTTTAAAATTTAATATCTATGTTTACATATGTATAATATTTTTTTTTTTTAGGATGTACTGAGTCCGTAAGGGCTACCCTCAATGGAGGGCAGTTTAATATTATTATTATGAAAAGAATGTCCGTGCCTTCTTCAATATTTCTAGGCCTATTATATTCAACTGCCTTTTGTACTGAAAAGTACATGTTTTTATTTTATTTTAGAAAGGTGTAAGTTGTCTGACGAAATACCTGCAGTCAAGGAAAGGTTCGTTTTTCTTAGAAAATGTGTATTATTCCTTTTCAACATGTTAGGTTCCTTTTATTTCATGATCCCTCTGACATGACACCACTACCCACACACTACAGCGTGTTTCATTGTTTCCATTCTTTCAGCTCATCTCAGTTCATAAGGACTTCATTACGCCCATATCACCCCACCAAATGAGAATACATATATTGCAAGGGCTACAATGTCGTTAAATATAGAAATTATATGAATTTAAATACTATTATAGTCACAATCATGCCATGGTATGAAAGAAAAATTTCACAACCTCGAGCGGGAATCGAACCTGCGACTTCCTGTTCTCCGGTCAGGCGCTCTACCACTGAGCTATCGCTGACTAGACCAGACGCTATGGACAGTACTCTATAACAGAGTCGCCAGTATGAAAGGATAATTCCGAGCCTTTGGCGTGAGACGAACTCGATAGCTCAGTGGTAGAGCGCCTGACCGGAGAACAGGAAGTCGCAGGTTCGATTCCCGCTCGAGGTTGTGAAATTTTTCTTTCATACCATGGCATGATTGTGACTATAATAGTATTTAAATTCATTAATATGTCACATCAACGGACGTGCATACGTCACCAAACATCGTAAGATGAAGAAATTATATGTATTTCACAATATTATTTTTAAATAATTGATTAAATGGCGATCTTATTCGTGTTAATTATGTAAGCATGTGCGGCTTACAGCTGTTTCGGTGCTATTCACACCATCTTCAGAGCCTACTAGATCTCGGCGCTATCTCAACTTCGCTGCCTATTGTGTGAGAGTGTTGGACAGACAGGAAGATCATTCCAAACTCGATACAAAGAACACATTAAAGCAATAACCAGAGGACACAATACATCTACATATGCCGAACACATAACTAATGCTAACCACACATACAATAATATAAATACAGACATGGAAATCCTACACATACAACCCAAAAACTAAAAACTCAACACACTAGAACAATATGAAATATACAGACACACTAAAACACACCCCGATCAAATTCTCAACACACAGGTCAATATCAGAACACACACACTATTTGACACAACTCTTCATCACACCGAACACTCCCACACAACAGGCAGCGAAGTTGAGATAGCGCCGAGATCTAGTAGGCTCTGAAGATGGTGTGAATAGCACCGAAACAGCTGTAAGCCGCACATGCTTACATAATTAACACGAGTAAGATCGCCATTTAATCAATTATTTATATTCAAGTGTTAAAAGTAGTGTACGAAAGATTCAACATGGAATATTATTTTTGTTGTTACAGGCAAGCCGAATTCAACATATTAGAGAAGAACAAGACTGAAGTTCTGCAGTCCTTCAGTGACTTCATACAATATAAAGTTAGAGAAAGTGACAGAAAGAAAAACGTAAAATAATATCATTTTTTAAATTAAAAGGAGTTCTTTTCGGCAGTTTTTGCTACTCAAGCTCGATCTGGCTACGTTGTGACAAAAAATTTTCAAACATTCAGACAATCAGTTCAACCAATTTCTATGATTGGTTTCTTATGTCAAGCCAAGATTGAAGACTTTCTGTGTTAAGTGGCAGATCTGTATTTTATGACTCTTATTGCACTTCAAGCATGCAGAACATTTTTTGTTAGAGGTGATTTTCTGAATTGTTTTTCAAGTGATTTTGGAGTTACTTGTGTTTTTCATAAAATGATTAAAATCATTGCAATTTTTATTTCTTCCTTCAAATCATCTGAATTTCATTTTTTAATGCTTTATTTTCCAAAACCTTAATACAGTACCGATATCTTGTGTTTATTATGTAAGCGTTGGAAGAACAGCAACTTCTGTAGTGTACTCTTTCTTGTGGAACATTATTATATGTTAAGATAATATATTTCTTGTTACCGATACAATGAATACTTTCGTGTTTTCTTAATGACTTGAAAGGCTGACAAAGCCATGAACACTCTTAACCCTTTCTAACCCAAATTAAATTTACAAGCAATCCATGTTGAAACAAATAGCTGTATTAGGACCAATTCAGTGACCAAGTTACGGGAGTGGCAACATTTGAAGCAAAACTATATTGATGAAAATGTATTGAAATAGAAGTTATCCAGCAAAATTTACCTTCATATGTAACACACAAGTATATAAATGCTATAAAGTTAATTATTGCCATATGGTATCTATAGGTAAGAAAGGGTTAAGTGACCTTGAGTTATATCTCTTCTAATGATGATGATATTATTTTTATTTTATTAGTAATATCGTCTTAAGGTAAGCATTCACTACATCGTATCACACGCATCGGATGAATCACACAGATCGGAAAAAGACTATCTTTGCTGTAATTGTTATGTAACCGTGTTCACTACATCGTATCGGATGCATCGCCTCTCGGAAAATCCGTCCATGTTTCTCTGATGTGCAACTTTTCCGATCCATGCGATCATGGCCTTCTTTAATAAATCAATATTAATTGGTCAACTGTTACTATTATGTTGTGCCATGTTCAGTGTCGCGCCAAAATGACAGACTGAAAACTTATTTCGCGTGCAGAAAATTGCGAAGAATTATATAATTTGAGGCGTTCCCATTACAGTAATCAAGTCGTTTCTTGCAAATATATTATGTAACCAATATTTCTTTCGTTTCTTCCTCTTCAATTAAGACGCATGAAGCAATTACAAAATCTTATTCGCTAACAGACGTGATTAATAGACCTAACCTCAACTCCTCTGCTTTCAGTAATGTCAATATCGTACGACGTCATGTTTTAAACAGCTGATAGGGGAATCCGATGAGGCGATGAGGTAGAGCCATTACAGTGAATGCACTGCACTTAAAATATCCGTTGGGTGCGATTCGTACGAGCAGTGCGATATGATGTAGTGAACGCTTACCTTTAGAATACATCTGAAAATAAAATATGTAGACATAGCTTTGTGAAATGCATGTGCATATACACATATTCTGAGTGACATAAAACTGTGGCAAGAGTTCAAAATTACCTGTAACTGGTGAAGGTAATTCAGCATGTGAGATACTTCCAGTTATTGGCCTCCTAGTCGATAAGGATAGAATGACACCTTTTTTTTTTAGAGTGATTGGGATAGATGATTATCTATAGTTTTTATTATTTTCTTTGTTTCTTGAGTCAGTTTCATGTGTCAGTACTGGTTTTTGGTTGCATTTGTGACATTGAAGTTTGTAATTAACAAAATTGTTGCTTGTCACGTATACCTACTTAATCCAAGCTTAGTTAAGTCTGTATGTAAACCATGGCACATCACCACTGATCCTGCGTGATTGCTCCAGTTTCATCTTACTCTCTTTGAAGCCACTTGACTTGGTTGGGATGACTGCCAATTACCCGGTGATCACCTGCATTTCTTTGCATTTGGATTAAACTAAGCTTGGATATTACATTATTTTATTGATTTTATCCATCGCTTTTGTTTTGTCTGTCAGAATTATTCTGAATGTTATGTTCCATAATTATTATTATTATTATTACTATTATGAATATTAATTAATATATTCACACACAAGATCATACTATCAATTTTTTCTTCTGAATAAATCTTTGAATCAGAATCACTATCCTTGACAATCACAAAACATTTTTGTAAAAAAAAATTAATGAGTTGATAAATAAAACAGTGTTTGGACAAGATGTAATTTTTATTTATTTCAACCAACCAGACGGTCGTTTTATAATTATTACTTGATATGATATGATATGATATGATATAATATATGATGTGATATGGTCCACACCTGTGGAGTAACGGTTAGCGCGTCTGGCCGCGAAACCAGGTGGCCCGGGTTCGATTCCCGGTCGGTTGGAACAAGTTACCTGGTTGAGGTTTTTCCCGGGGTTTTCCCTCAACCCAATATGAGCAAATGCTGGGTAACTTTTGGTGTTGGATCCCGGCATTATCACCTTCATCTCATTCAGACGCTAAATAACGTTAGATGTTGATAAAGCGTCGTAAAATAACCTACTAAAAAAAAAGATATGATATGATATGATTTATTGTCACTCATCTGTTTGGTCCTCCTGTTCCTTCTCATTCCTGTATTCACTCCAGCATTCCCATTCTTACATTACTTACATCAATTTTAAACTTAGTGGACGACTCATGCACTTATTTTCCTTTATTCAATGCTGTGTCCTTACGTGTTCATTCTCTTACTTATCACTTCATCTATTTCGCACTTTATTCATCAGACACTATATATCGTTCTAAAACTAATTTCTCTATCCCTCCTATTACGTTGGATGAGGTCTTGGATTCGCCATAGATTACCTGGCATTCATCTTACGGTTAGAGAAAAACCTCGGAAAAAACCCAACCAGGTAATCAACCCGAGCGCAACTTCAGATCGGCAGGCAAGCGCCTTAACCGACTGAGCCACGCCTGTGGCGATCTCCATCCATGATACGAAGGATTCGTCTCAGCTCACAAAGATTTAGCCTGAAAGACCCGAAGTTTTATATTTCCGTCAAAACCGACTCTCTGGAGAGAATTTCTTCCGGTAAAATGTGAAGGAATAGCAGCACCTGCAACGAAGCTTTATTGTTGATTTAGGGGAGACCCAGGCAAAACAAATAACCCGGGCAAAGAGAATAATGCATATTTTTAGAAACGCCAACAGGTAGCCCTTTCTGCTATGTTCGGGAAGAATCCCTACCAGATTTTGCTGCTGAAACTGACTTGTCGTCATTCTAGCTAGTGAGAGAAGAAGTCAGCGTGTGTTTGAAGAAAATTGACTGTTTTCTTAAAATATTTCAAGGTAAGAGAAACATATGTACAATATACAGTATTGCAGAAACTCTTTGTTATGTGATAGTAATATATAGGCGATACGATTACTTCTAAAGTGCCGTACTTACGAAGAAGGTTATTTACGTTTGTGTTTGTATAACCTTAAATGAAAAGCGAAGTGGCGTCTGTGGGCAAAGTGGATAACTTATCCACTATATAAGTGTCAGCTGTATTTTTGTATGTATTTGTCTATTGTAATAAAGCATGTTAGATCATGTTACATAGTGGAGGCATTAAGTTACACTAATTAAATTATAAATCAGCAACACTGATCTTAATTTTTACTTAAAAAGGTCATAATATGTTTTCAGATGATCTAATTTTTCAAGAAGAAGACGGAGCAAGCCAAATGGTCTGAAGAAGCCATGAAGAAAGCACTTGAAGAAATAAAATCTTCCAATCAGTGGTTCTGCTATCTGGCCATACAACCATAATGTGTTTGTGATGAAGATTTTGCTCCAGATGAACTTACAGATCGCCCACTTGAGACAGAAATCAGCGAAACGACAGCTGGCTCAGATTTAACAAATTCTGCAGTGCCAGCTTCTTCAGTGGGTGAAGAAACAGTTAATGCTAACTCAAAATCAACCACAGAGATTGACGAAATATTCAATACATCAATTACACTCAGATTTTCAGTTCCGGTTACACCAAAACCCTCAACATCATCAGCAGGAGAACCCAAGTCAGTTCTTTTGATTTAGACCAGTGCCAAAAGTGGATGCTCGAAAGATACGAGTTCAACGAAGAAAATGCCAGCGCTCTGAAGCTCTTACATCTATACCGATTAAAAACGTTGAAAGAGAAGTAACTTATGGGCAGGAGGAAAAGCAGAAAAATCCAAGTCTTCAGTGCCAGTGAAACGTCGACTTGTTCAAATTTGTATTTTGTACTAATCTAACGTGCTATAATAGACTGTAAATAACATTTCTTATAATCTCATATGCCTCATTAATATCGTGTACCCGGGCAAAGCGAATAATTAACTATATTTTCTTTCTCAAATCATATCACTCTCCGTAGGTACGAGAAACGAATTGCTGTTTTGTATATATGTGGAGAACATGTGCCACAACCAAAGTCATGAAGTTTTTATTTCGGGAGCACCAAAATATAGCCTGTGGCATTGTTTATTCTTAGCTTATCCGCTTTGCCCGGGTTTCCCCTAGATGTATTAATTTAAGTAAAATTAATAGAAGATTTTAACTTCTTTCTTATGCTTTCAAAACATATGCTTCCTTTAAAGCTCTTTATCTGTAATTATTTAAATTACCTTAAAAAGGATTTTCGTTGAATTGTTGGTCATTAGAGAAAAGAGAATTTCCTCTATAAATGGGGTAGGAACCCATTAGCTTTACTTAGCTTGTATACTTCCTGTATCCCTGCGACGAAACAGAGCCTGCAATATGGTTGATGCTTCAATTTCAAAGTCTCGAAAATGGGCATTCTGACCCCAGTGATTTTGTTTTTAAACCGTCACATATCGGCAACTAGGCGTCGCAGACAGGCGTTCTTGATATGTCTGAATTCCTCTCGATGTTCAAGGGGCAAAGTAATTCACAAAAATCTGATCCACGACAAAAGTTTAAATCTGTCCTAACAAAAGTAAGATTTTCTACTCGTATTTCCCATCTGCCAGCATTTGTATGCCAATACTTTCTGAACTTATTGAAGAAAGAGTTTGGAACGCAGACAATAAATCACAGTCTAATATATACAGTCACGAAGCTTGAGTTTATGAGGACTGGGAAATTAATATTCTGGTACTATTTCGTATTGACAATTCTGTAATTTGAGGGATAGTAACGTTCTAGTGGATGTCAACTATCTAATGCATATTTACTACATATAAGCTTCTGATGGTCATACTAATTTTCTAAAAACTGGCGTATGGGTCTCTTTCTGTATGTTGATATTTTTATTTTAAGTTATTTTACGACGCTGTATCAACATCTAGGTTATTTAGCATCTGAATGAAATGAAGGTATAATGCCGGTGAAATGAATAAATTCCTGTTATATTAACCCAGATTTGCTCAACAATAAGTTGATGAAAACCCCGAAAAAATAAAAACTTTGTCATTAAGTTTCAAGGGAAACCGAGGCCACCTGGTTTCGCAGCATTACAATAGCTGACCGTTTCTATGGATATCAAAGATCCCTCTCAACTCTATAGTTTAGCCTGGAAAACACCGGGCATTGTGAAATTCCGTTTTAAAATCGCAGTTTCTGTTCCCAATTTTTTACCAATAAATGATGAAATAGGTGCTCTCTATCTGCCCAAATCTAAGACATGGACGACTCCCAATGCTTTCCATCCCTGAGTCCAGGCTATAAATTTATCGTTCTTGAAAATCTATTCGCTCTCGATGAATTTGAAGCCGGGAACTTTACGTATATTGAAAATTGAAAAAATTATTCTATTAATTAAATTATTAAAATTATTTTATTTTATTATTATTATAAGCAGTACAGACAGAGGTAAACCACAACCAACATGAAGATTATGCAGAAAGAAAGCTGACAGATGAAGACTGGCTAGATCGAGAAACTGGAGAAATGTTATGTTTTATTTAACGACGCTCGCAATTGCAGAGGTTATATCAGCGTCGCCGGATGTGCCGGAATTTTATCCCGTATTGTTCTTTTAATGCCAGTAAATCTACTGACATGATCCTGTCGCATTTAAGCAACTATCTAATGCCATCGACTTACTATGTACCCGAGCTTCGTGATATATACCAGACTGAGAACTGGGGTCCGCAACCTGGGCATAGAAGGGAGGATAACATTGTCCTCTTTCTCTAAAGAAGATATCTTTTTCGATTGAGGAAACCTGTGTTTTCCGAAAATTCCTTTATACAATAAAAAGACAAACTAGGTGCTTTTGGCTGTAAATTCTACAATACATGTCCCTAATACTACTGCCATCCCTATCTTGTCAGTTATCGTCCCTGAAAATATATTGACTACACCCAACCCTGGCTACTAGGAACTTGCATCTATAATGAAAATCAAAATATTATCATTTCTCGTGAAAAACAACTGAATGGACTATAGTCGACTTTATGTTGTCAGCAAACAGCTGGATACATTAAGAAGACTGATTGATTTAATGTGCAGTTTCCTCCATTCCAAAGTGTCTGCATCTATAATAATACTTATCTACTTACTTACTTAGGCCTAGACTGGCTTTTAAGGAACCCGCAGATTGCCGCCCTCACATAAGCCCGCCATTCCCTATCCTGAGCAAGATTAATCCAGTCTCTATCATCATATCCCAACTCCTTCAAATCCATTTTAATATTATCCTCCCATCTACGTCCCGGCCTCCCCAAAGGTCTTTTTCCCTCCGGCCTCCCAATTAACACTATGATGCATTTCTGAATTCGTCCATACGTGCTACATGCCCTGCCCATCTCAAACGTCTGGATGTAACCCGCAAATGTTGGGCATGAAGAATACAATGCGTGAAGTTCTTTGATTGAGAAAACTTTCTCCATTCTCCTGTAAATTCCTTTATACAATAAAATATTTTCCTATGAACCTTATTCTCACAAACAGGTCCCTTAACTATGTATCTTCCTCTTATCTTAAATTGAGAGTCTCTGGTTTCTAGGAACAACCATAAAGAACAACGATAATATAACTGTTTTATAAATTCTAACTTTCAGATTTTTTTGACAGTCAGACTAGATGATAAAAGCTTCTCAACCGAATAATAACAGGCATTTCCCATATTTATTCTGTGTTTAATTTCCTCCATTCCAGTATCATTTTACTTGATACTGTTGCTCCAAGATATTGACTTTATAAACTGTTAGCAACAGCTGGATACATTAAGAAGATTTTTCCACCTCTTCAAAAGATAAATTTCCAATTTTTATATTTCCATTTCGTACAATATTCTCGTCACGAGACATAATCATATATTGGTCCTATCTATAAAATAATAATAATAATAATAATAATAATAATAATAATAATAATAATAATAATAATAATAATAATAATAATAATAATAATCTATACTAATACTAAATTTTAAAATTTTTCTGGTAATTTTCGATTTTCCAAAAATAATTGGTCCTATATATAATTAACCACCCTGAAACAGAAAATCGCATTTTGAAATTTTTGTTTTATGTCTGTCTGTATGTTTGCTACCTTTTCACGCGATAATGGCTGAACCGATTTATATGAAATAAATATAAATTAAGTTCGTTGTAATTAGATTTTAGGCTATATGACATTCAAAATACTTTATTTAAAAGGGGGTTATAAGGGGCCTGAATTAAATACATCGAAATATCTCGCTTATTATTGATTTTTAAAATAGATCCAGTGAAAAATGTTACATAACAAAAGTTTCTTTGAAAATGATTTCCGATAAATTTTATTCTTTACAAAATTTTGATAGGACTGATATTTGATGAGATAAAATGAGTTTTAAAATTAAAATAACGCCATCTAAGACGAATGCAATGAATTAAGAACAAATGACTTCGTCTATAAGGGGCCTTGGACAACAACAATCTTAACTGGGGCCTTGGACATCAACAATCAGACGTTAAACTGGCTAAGAAATGTTTCTGTGTTTGTATGTCCATCAGAAAACTAAATTAACCGATTTGTATAATTAATTATTATTTCACCATTGGAAAATGTAGTTTCTCTAGAGGGACATATTGCTATAATGTTATTACAGTAACGTCTTAAATCGAGGACAGGTAAGATTAAAATAGCTTCTTATGATGTCACAGAAAATTTGATAGGCTATTTTGTACATTCGTTTTCTTATTTCTTAAAATAATATTTATGTACACTCATTTTCTTCATTCATTGCACCGTCTTAGATGGCAGAGAATTAACGAACAATATCAGTGTATTGAAATTTTGTAAAGTAATAAAACGTTAGCTTAAATCATTTTATATAATTCAAATTTTAACTATGCTCAATCGAATCGTTTAAAAACATAAAATATATATGCAATAAATGCAATGCAAAAAAAATTGTAATGAGCAAGCAGATTATCTTGCACTGTTGTAAAAGTTGTTCCCTGGATCAAACGTCCTAAAATTAATTATGAATTAATTTATATTTATTTCTAACAGGTAAATCGGAGCAGCCATTATCGCTAGTAATAATAATAATAATAATAATAATAATAAAATAATAATAAATAATAATAAAAAATAATTTTAAAACGTTTCAGGGATTTAAGACCTTTTAAAATTATTTTTCGAAAATTACCAGAAAAATCTTATGCGCAATTTGTATTTGTATTTATTTATTCCCTGTAAATCTATTACAGATTTTATAGGTTCGCCATATGCAAAACTACTAACACAGCGCCACTGGCATTACGCTTCGAGAATAATTTACATTGTAGGAATGTTTCGTCATTTCAAAATGATTGTGCCCGTCAGTTGGTCGCTGGCTATTGAAGGAGAAGGTGGTCGTAAAAGACTCCGCATTATGCCAGCTGACGTAACTTTGAGGCACGGAGTGGCGTACCTTCAGGATATCGGCAAGGAACAGCCGAAGGTCCTCTTATTTTTCAATAGGACATTCATCGTCTTCATTGTGTGCTTCGTCATGATCCAGTGTAGACCTGTTGGACAAGACAGAAATACCTTGGTAATTAAAACTCACCATACATTTCTTTACTAGTCACCAAATGTTTTAAGAATTATGTTTTTTTCTTTGGTGAGATGACCATGAGCTTTTGAGCCAAAAGCGGGGCATTACCTTATTTTGACGTAGAATACGTTTTTGTTCTCATCGAGTATGATCATCCGGTCCACACCTGTGGAGTAACGATCAGCGCGTCCGGCCACGAAACCAGGTGGCCCGGGTTCGAATCCCGGTTGGGGCAAGTTACCTGGTTGAGGTTTTTTCCGAAGTTTTTCCTCAATCCAATACGAGCAAATGCTGGGCAACTTTCGGTGTTGGACCCCGGACTCATTTCACCGGCATTATCACCTTCATATTCAGACGCTAAATAACCTAGATGTTGATACAGCGTCGTAAAATAACGCAATAAAAAATGATCATCCGTTCAGGGATCCATTTTTATCTTCCTTAGTCCTGAGAGTATAGTATACTATACTTCATACATGATTATGATATAAGATGTATGTGCAGAGACCCGAAGTATAGTAAAATATAAGCCTACCTGCATTTGTGCCCTAACTGTAACCTACAGAATTTTTTCAGCATTTTCCTCATGTTAATGACTTTTTTAAAGTGTAGAATTAAATTCAACTTTAAAAAATAAAACAATAAAATAATGTCTCAGGACTCAGGAGACATCTGAAGTCTGATTAGTGTAATATGTTACTAGTCAGCGATGTCTCAATGGGGAAGGGGAAGGCATCAACCACCCTCCCGTTTTCTCCTGTCTTAGTAACAAAATGAATGATACCTTATTGGTGTAACATGGCGACCTGTTTTCGTGGTTATCTAAACAATGCATATTAAAATTACATTAGTCCATTTCTTCGTCGGGCGGCCATCTCTTCAAATGAAATAGATATTGCATGATTTGTTTAACCGCGTTCTAACAATTTTAACATGTCTTTGCCAGTTTGACAGTTTGGTCTAATAATAATAATAATAATAATAATTTAATAATAATAATAATAATTAATAATAATAATAATAACTAATTTATTTATTTAATCTGCCATGAGCTAAGGCCAGTAGGCCTTCATTCGTCTGCTAGCCAGACTCTAATTCAATTAAATACATTTGCTTCATAGTTATTACATTAATATCTAGATCATAAAACAACATGAAAGTAAATAATGAATTTGGATAACTAATGTTAGTGTGACAATAATAAACACTGGTAAGAAATAGTAATAATAATAATGATAATAATAATATGTAATAATAATAATAATAATAATAATAATAATAATAATAATAATAATAATAATAATAATGAGATAATTTAGATATTTATCTGTGAATGATGCCTTATTTATATAACTATATAACCATTAAACATTGAGAAACCTGAAACAGCTATTAAACAATGTATATTAAAAAATATCTCAGCCTATTCTTAAATTGATTTGATGTCTGACAGTCCCTGACATTACTCGGTAGGAATTCCAAAGTCGAGGAACAGCCACAGTGAAAGAAGATGAATATGAGGATGTTCGGTGGGAGGGAATGGATAATATTGAGAGTGTTGTGGTCTAATACATAATTTGAAAGAAGAATAATAAGAAAATGATGTTAATGACGATGATACATATTAAAGTAGTTTTGTAGTTTACGAGATTCTAAAACATATGCCTATTACATTCTTTGCAAATAACCTCACCATTGCCAAAGTAATTGTTTCCTAGGAAACGTATCCTCGAATAAGAATAGGAGGTTTAGAACTAGTGAACCCTAATTCTTTAATAAAGAGCACCCTTCCTGGTAATTGCTCGCGCGTGGTCTTTTGTTTAGGAGTCGGTGAGAACTTTTAATGAAATCCCAAAGAAGTTTAGAAATAATTCTGTGTGCAATAATTACCGTTCCTTAGGGCATCATCTTTCGTTCAGTATGAATTTTATTCGTTTCCCTTTTGGGTTGATTACTTGGGTGTTTTTTTTATGTCTTCCTCAATTGTATAATCTATGGACAACCCTCGGCCTCATCTCGCCAAATACCATCTCGCTAAAAGTAACCTAATAGTTGATACAGCGTCGTTAAGTAACCTACCTGGAAAGTACGAATTTCAGAGTTTCATTTGTCAGTGTATTCTACGTAATGCAAACAATAAGAAAGAAAAGTCTCTAATTGCATGTTGACTATCTCTCTCTTGTGTGAATTCGAAAATCTCGGTGATAAAAACCTGTTCGTGATATGGACTTATTTGGGATACTGCCTACGAAAATCGGAAACAGAATGGTCACTTTATAGCAGACCAACGGCTTTACAGTAGGAATCGTGTATTAGAATATTCAAAATTTGGACAGCCCTCATCAAAATAGCTTTATCTTCGTAGATATAATGCTATATTCTCATAGCTTGCACCGTCTTATCACATTTAGGTTCAGAAAGCGATAATTTCGTTTCGAGCTGCAGGAAAATACCATGAATGCAATCTATTACACCGCCATGCACGTTTCACAAAGAGCCATTCTATTAACAAGCATTTCTTAGAACCAATAAAGAATCACATAAAGTTGAGTAAAACTCTGCCAAGTTCATAAAGCTTATTATAGCCATAGTAAAATTACTTCTCCGTCGATTATAAAACAATGAAATATCGCACTGAGTGACCTTCACAACGTCTTTAGAGTGAATCATTTCTGGTACATTGCTGTACAGTAAAGGTGGGGAAAGTTAGTGCTAGAATTTTCTAAAAATTTAACTTGGGCAGAGCAAATTTTAGTGTCCGCTGCCGTGCCATTTAGGCAACTTCTCTGTCTCGTCTTCGTGGCGGATAGTATATGCTCATAGGCGCATACGACAAACTGCCTTGCAGCTGCCCAGAGAGAATAGTTCTGATAAACATAGCCATATAGTGCGGCTGATAGTTTGAAAAGGTGAAGACATCCGGTGCTTTTCAAGAGTATGGTGATTTGGCCGCTTTAAACAACTCATGTCCATCTCTACCAATTTGAAAATGCCTTCGTATAATTTATTTTACTGTCTCCGTAACCTGGTGATCAGCATGCTGGCTTCCAGTTCTGGAGATCTCGGGTTTGGTTCCCGGAATCGGCTCTCGGGAAATTTTCCTTGAAGAAGAAAATGTCCCTGACTTTCTAGAATCTTGAAATTTGTATGAATGTGAGTGTGATTATGAGTCTGTCGGGTTATTAATTAACCAATCTTTGGAATATAGAACAGTTGCTATGCAGATACCAGAACACTCTTTTCAAAGTCACAATGTTGACAGTAATGCCATCAGTTAACGTAGCAAGAAAGCACTGAGAGATGCTAGAGAGTTAGCAATTAATAAAAAAGAGTTGATATATAATGTAATATAAGGGGGAAAGGATTTGGCCACCCTATCCCATATCTCCTGGCCTACTTGCCTCATTAGAGGTGTCTTGTTTGTATAAATTTGTGAGGTTCAGACCTGTCTCCGGACAGTTGACTAAACAACAACAATATAATATAATATAATATAATATAATATAATATAATATAATATAATATAATATAATATAATATAATATAATGGGGAAAGAAACTGACCATCCTATGCCCTTGTCTTCTGGCCTTCTTGCCTCGTAAGTAGAGTCTACAATTTAATTTAATTCAATATAATATAATATAATATGTCAAAGGGAAAGGAACTGGCCATCCTGCCCTCTTATGTCCTGGGTTACTTGCCTCATAAGTGGTGTCTACAATTTAATTTAATTCAATATAATATAATATAATATAATATAATATAATATAATATAATATAATATAATATAATATAATATAATATAATATAATATAATATAATATAATATAATATAATATAATATAATATAATATAATATAATATAATATAATATAATACAATACAATACAATACAATACAATACAATACAATACAATACAATACAATATAATATAATATAATATAATATAATATAATATAATATAATATAATATTATAATATTGAAACTCCATAGTTATTAACGCTCCTAAAGTAGCCGGTCTAACCGAATGACTGCAATTTTAACAAAGGAAAGCTGTTCTCTGAAAATGCGTGCATTCTCATTTCTCGTCATAGATGTACTTGTCAAGATTTGGTTATCTCCATCCAAGACTTAGAGCTACACAAGGAAATGTGCCGGAAGACGTGTTGAAGGGAGCTGTAAGCGAATTCCAGCAGTTCGCAGGCATCAACGTCACAGGTGCGCACTCTCCCCGAATTTAATAATTTTTTCCCAAATATCCCCGAATTTATATTTTTATGAAAATGCTGTTGTATATCTCAATGCCTGGGTTATTCATTCACAACATACATCATATGTGGGATGTGTGTATATTGCTGAGATGTCTTCCAGAAAGAGAAAAATTTGAAGAGAAAGTCCATTATTTTTCTTCAAATGTAGATGGACTTGATCTGGATGACATAATTTATTTTATAACATTTTTGCTTGAAGACATATGTGACTTCAGGGAATATAGCAAAATAGAATGAAGAAAATGCTGATCTTTGCTCAAAATAGAATGATTTTTTTACATTTTCTCTGAGAAAATGATTTTGTATGCACAACTCCAGAAGTTTATCTCTGTGTCTTCCTGGAAGTAATGCTTGTGTGCAAATAGAATGAGTACCGGTATTTTTATTTTTAATTTATTGAGTATGCCCCAACGAGTATAACTCATATGTAGGGCTATACAAGAACACATAGGTTACATATGTTGTGCAATGTAATTGAAAAGTCATGAAACTGCAGTCTGTGGAAGCAAACAATATCTCAAGAATTTATTAAAGAAGTAAAGCAAAATAAGAACAAATAGTAAGATAACATAAAGTTTTGGGCAGAAAGAAGAAAAAGTTTCAAACCATGAAATAAATAAACCAACTGAGAATTAAAATA
Source organism: Periplaneta americana (assembly GCA_025594305.2). Lineage (NCBI taxonomy): Eukaryota > Metazoa > Arthropoda > Insecta > Blattodea > Blattidae > Periplaneta > Periplaneta americana. The sequence continues at coordinate 189,482,770 of JAJSOF020000003.1, read as the reverse complement.
AATATAAATGATTGGTTGATTGGCAAACTTACTCGTGTTAAATTACATAAGCAACTGTAGCTTACAGCTGTTTCGGTGCTTCTTCACACCATCCTCAGAGTCTACTAGATCTCGGCGTCATCTCGAACTTCGCTGCCTGTTGTGGGGATGCGTTTGCGTGTTGAAAAGTGGAGTCAAATAGTGTGTGTGTTCTGAAATTGATCTGTGTGTTGAGAATTTGATCAGGGTATTTTAGTGTGTGTGTGTGTGTGTGTGTGTGTGTGTGTGTGTGTGTGTATATATATATATATATATATTTTCATATTGTTCTAATGTGTTGAGTTTTGGTATTTGGGTTGTATGTGTAGGATTTCCATGTCTGTATTTATGTTATTGTGTATATGGTTAGCATTAGTTATGTGTTCGGTGTATGTGGATGTATTGTGTCCTCTGGTTATTGCTTTAATGTGTTCTTTGTAGCGTGTTTGCAATGATCTGCCTGTCTGTCAATGTAGAACTTGTCGCAAATATTACATGTGAGTTTGTATACCCCTGTGTGGTTGCATTTATTTGTTTGTGTTGTTTGTGTGTTGAGATGTCTTTGTAGTGTGTTTTCTGTTCTGTATGTTATGTTTTATTTCTGCTTTCTGAATGAAGATGCGATGTTATGTGTGCTTTTGTTTTCATATGTTCTTCCCAAAATGTATTTTTAAACAATTCTTAAAACACCGGGAATTTGATAAAATTATATATTCTAAAGAAAGTTGCTTTTAAAAATACTTCTTTCCATTCGTTCCATAAGTTACTAAGCTATGCTGAGAAAAAAGAAAAACATTTTCTTTTTGTCTTGTTAAACGAGTACCGGTATGTATACCGGTATCTTTATTAAACTGAAATTATTTAAGTGTGTAAAGCGAATATAAGCAAATGACAAACTAACTAAAGTAGTTTCTTCATATATACCGATATCTGTCCTCGAAAATTGTGAAAAGAAATCTGATGACCTTAGCATGCAGTGCTTACGAGAACAAACAACTTATATTTTGTCGTCAAGGTAACTCTCGTCGTAATTGGTTCCACAGGTGTCCTGGACTCTGAGACTGTTTACATGATGAGTCTTCCGAGGTGTGGGGTCAGAGATACTTCAAAATTTGATGAAGGAAGGAAGAAAAGATATGTCTTGGAAGGTATGTTAAATCTAATTTTATTCTGTCAATTGTTGCCGTTACTTGTATGGTGTACATTGTTCTGAAGTACATAATTAATTTTATGCTCGATCATGCCGAAATGTAGTAATTATACACCTGGTAGCAGTCCTTTAATGCATGTCATTAAAGTACACCTATTCATTAAAGTTCGGGTTTTCGATTATTCTCGGATATGCAATCGAAAGACAACGAGGGAAACGTCACGGAGGCTGGAAATCCAATACTGTCGCAGAAGGTTATGTTCTGTTACTATAATAATTAGTGTTAATTGTAAATAATATTCAAATAAATTCAATTTTTTTCATCCCTTTTTCAATTCTAAATCAATTTCAGGTTATATCAAGGTTAATATTTAGTTTACTCTGTAGGTTATAGGCTATCAAGGTCAATGTGGAGATCTGTTCCTCGGAAAAATCAATACTTTCGCGTCTGCACACATCTCACAATTTACGAGATATTGCACAAGGCCAGTTCCGCTCTTCAGTTAGACACAAATAAAATAAATACTTATGAATAATTTCAAGTTAGAAATATGGTCGAGCATAAAAAGTCGCCTATAATGGTAATTAAGACGCTCGTATGAAAATTATGAAACTCGCTTGCGCTCGTTTCATAAACAAACATATTCGCGTCTTAATTATTACCATTATAGGCTCGTTGCATAATGTACTATAAAAACATCGCTAAAAAGTACAAGAAAACTTTACCCAGTTTCAAGACAGGTAAACCCCTCCTGGTGCAAATAACTTGACATGTGGCCACAGATGTTACAAAAATATTACTACAGTACATCAAAAGAAGGAAATTAGAATAAAGCTAAACGAAAATTATACAGAAACCTCATTCGTTCACAGTTTTCTGTCCAAGGGTAGATGTTTCACTGCAAACCCAGCTTTCTTCAATCTTCTGTATTTTCAGCCTTCCTCTTAGTCTCTGCATACGATCCATTTATCTTGATGGTGTTCTCCTGCCCCGAACTTTTCTCCCGTTCACCATTCCTTCCAGTGCATCCTTTAGAGGCAGTTCCTTCTCAGCCAGTGACCCAGCCAATTCCATTTTCTCCTCCTGATCAGTTTCAGCGTCATTCTTTCTTCACTCACTCATTCTAGCACAGCTTCATTTCTTATTCTGTCTGTCCATTTCATATGCTCTATTCTTCCCTTATTCACATTTCAAATGCTTCTACTCGCTTCTCTTCACTTCGTCGTAATGTCCAAGTTTCTGCTCTATAAAATGCCACAGTCCACACAAAGCACTTCACTAGTCTCTTCCTCAGTTCTTTTTCCAAATGTCCGCAGAAAATATTCCTTTTTGTATTACAAGAGAAACTTGTATACCTTTATTTATTGAAACAAAAATAATGATAGTGTATATTTTCTTTCGTAATTATTGTATTTGCAGAGGTGTGATAGACAAGGCCTGATGACCTTAACTCCACCACATTAAATAAATAAATAACAAATAAATGAATAAATAAATAAACAAGTAAATAAATAAATAAACAATTAAGTAAATAAATAAATAAATAAATAAAGAAATACCGGTAAACAAATAAATAAGTAAATAAATAAAAGAAGTAAATAAACAAATAAGTAAATAAATAAGTCAATAAATAAATAAACAAGTAAGTAAATAAATAAACAATTAAGTAAATAAATAAACAAATGAATAAGTAAATAACTAGGTTAAGGAAATAAGTAAATAAATAACTAAATAAATATGTAAATAAATAAACAAATAATTAAGTAAATTCATAATTAATGGATAAATCAATAAAATAAATGAAGTAAATAAATGAATAAACAAATAAAGAAATAAATAAATAAACAATTAAGTAAATAAATAAAGAAATAAGTAAATAAAACAGGTACTGGTAAGTAAATAAATAGCTAAGTAAATATCTAAATAAATAATTAAATAAATAAATAAACAAATAGGTAAATAAAACAGGATATAAGGGGAAAATTTAAGTGCTAAGTACTTGTATACAGTATAATACGTAGAAAAAGGCAACAATTTTGTGAACTACCTATATGAGTAAACTTACATTGAACAATGTTCTCTGTATTTGATACAGGCAGTCGATTCTTTGTGAACACACTGTCATATCGCATATTCAGATATCCACGAAATATGGAGCACAGAGTAGTGCAAGAACAGCTGGCAAGAGCTCTTAGAATGTGGAGCGATGCATCCAATTACACGTTCATACCTAAATACACAGGAAAGGTTCACATTGGCGTCCGTTTTGAAAGGGGAAGTCATGATGACTCAGAACCTTTTGACGGGCCTGGAGGTGCTTTGGCCCATGCTTTCTTTCCAAAATATGAAGGAGATGCACATTTCGACGACGAGGAGACGTGGACATTTGCTAGCAAAAGAGGTAAGCACTTTGTAATTTTAATAGAATCTTACTTGTGCACATCGTGCCATGAGTTGTCTTATTATAAACGAAGATATTCACATTCTAGGCGTCATCTCAAGTAAGATAGTTCTTCATGTAAGAAATCGGCATGTGCGTAGCTTTACTAAGCTGCATACCTTTGTGTGGGTGCGAAATTTCTGGTCTCCTGTCGCAACCGACGAATCTGCATGAATGACAGTTCTTGTGTTCTCTTTTTCTCCTTTTATTGCACTTGTTTTCCTTACGTCCCCATTATTCTCCTTTCATTCTCCTTCTTCTGCTCGTATTCCCTTTGTTCTCCTTATATTCCCCCTTTTCTCCCTGTATTCATCTTGTTCTCCTTGTATTCCATATTATCTCCTTATATTCTCCATGTTCTCCTTGTACTCCCTTCGATCTCCTTGTATTCCTCTTGTTCTCTTTTTATTATATTCCTATTGTTCTGGTTTTCTTTCCCTTGTTCTCCTTGCATTATCCTTGTTCTCCTTGTATTCCTCTCGATCTCCTTTTATTCCTCTTTTTCTCCTGATACTCTCCTTGTTCTCCTTATCTTCCCCTTGTTCTCCTTACATTTCTATTGTTATCCTTGTATTCCTCATGTACTCTTTATATTATCCTTGTTCTGCTTATATTTCCCTTGTTCTCCTTCTACTCCCTTCAATCTCCTTGTATACCTCTTGTTTTCTTTTTATTGTATTACTATTATTCTGGTTTTCTTCACCATGTTCTCCTTGTATTCCTCTCCATCTCCTTATATTCCCCTTATTCTCCTTATCTTCTCCTTGTTCTTCTTACATTTCTATTGTTCTCCTTGTATTCCCTTCGATCTCCTTGCATTTCCCTTGGTCTTCTTATATTCCCCTTGTTATCCTTTAATTCCCCTTGTTCTCCTTGTATTTCCCTTGTTATCCTTGTATTCCCAATTTTAAAATCACGAGCACCACTGTTCCTGAAGTACATACACAAAGATGATTTAACAATGACGTAAACTACACTATTTTCTAGGTGCAATTACATGGAATAGCTGAAATATTCTACTATTTAATGATAGATATGTTGCGTGAACATTAATAACTAATTTCAATACTTTTTTAAGTCAATAACTTGAGAATCTGTCTTAAGTTATTACCGAAAAATGTCAATTAATTTATTATTCTCAGGTGTCAATCTCTTTCAAGTGGCGCTACATGAGTTTGGCCACACTCTTGGGCTTCAGCATTCCAATGTGAAAACAGCTGTAATGGCACCCTTCTACCGCGGCTATGATCCTGATTATAAACTCGATCAAGATGACATAGATGGTATTCGGGTAAGCATTTACACCACCACTGTCACCACCATCATTTTAAAAACCATTATCTTCAACACTATCGCTGTCATCAACAAAACAACCACCTTAATCACCAGGGTTGACACACGTCCCACATTTTAATACAGTTCTGTGTTTAAGATAAAAGTTCGTGTATCTTGTTTCGTATTTTGTGACTTACGTCTCATTGAATGATCGTAGCAAACTTAAAGTTTTCAAAGATGTAAAATATGAAGTAAAATATATTGTCAAGTTAATACGATGTTATAAGAAATGTTTTCCCAAATGGATGTGATATTGATAGACGTAATAAAGAAGTGTCCACATGTCCAATTTATGTAAACTGAGATAGAGTTGTTGATTTTAAAACATTTTTCTTCTATATCATGGGAAGATTTCTTTAAATATTTTATGCTCGACCATGCCGAAATGTAGTAATTATACACCTGGTAGTAGCCCTTTAATGCACCTCATTAAAGTACACCTATTCATTATAATTCAGTTGTTCAGCCAATGAGAAATCACCTTTGTACTGATTGTACCATTATAAAATAGCAAGTATCGATTATTCTCTGATATGCAATCGAAAGACAATTAGCGGAGGCTGGAAATCCAATACTGTCGCAGAAGGTTATGTTCTTTTACTATAATAATTAGAGTTAATTGTAAATAATATTCAAATAAATTCAATTTGTCATCTCGTTTTTCAATTCTAAATCAATTTCCAGGTTATATCAAGCCTAATGTTCATGTTATTTTCTAGATTATATCAAGGTCAATGACATTCGTGTTTCGGAAAAAATCAATACTTTCGCGTCTGCGCACATCTCACAATTCAGGTCAGTTCCACTCCTCACTTACATAACCATAACATGAATACATATGAATAATTTCAAGTTAGAAATATGGTCGAGCATAAAAAGTCGTATGAAACTTGCCTATAATGGTAATTAAGTTGCTCGTATGAAAATTATGAAACTCGCTTGCGCTCGTTTCATAAACAAACATACTCGCGTCTTAATTACTACCATTATAGGCTCGATGCATAATGTACTATTATAAAACTTACTGAATGTGCTATTGGCAAATCTTTCAAATTTCTTTCTGCAAATGAATGTGAAATTATAGTGAAAATAAATGTTTGCTTAATAAAATAAAATATGTTTATCAGAACTAGTTATAAATAAATACCGTTATTAATTATTTTTCATTGAACGATTTAGTTTCCTTGTAATTTGAGAGATGTCATAGGGGTTTTCTCTGGGAGCTCCAGTTTCCTTATGAACAATCCAGAAAATCTTTATCGTCATCTCAGCAGGTGTAGCACAGATCAGCTTTCTGTGACTCACCCTGGACAGCGATTCTGTCGGTAAATTGGTCTACATAACTGGCTTCATATGGATAAATGATGAACAGACAAGTACCCGCAATTAGTTAAAAAAGAAAATAATAGAGATGTTTCTGTGTCACTTTATTCTAAGACATGTGACAACTCTCTTAACCATCAAACTTACCATCGTTGCATGGAACATCTATCCTCGAATTGAAGGGTTCAGAGCCATAGTGGGCCAAGCGCCATTTATTAAAAACGGAGAAAGCAAGGGTTAAAGTTAAGTGAAAACTATATTTTAATGGAGGTTGACATATCATTTAGCTTTCATGTGTATACTTTATATTACTTGCTATATGTTTCCATTGAATTATGGTAATAACTTGACTTTAACCTTTGTTTTCTATGGTTTTAGTAAATGGCACTTGGCCCACTATGGTTCTGAATCTTTCAATTTACGTAATAAGATACAATGTACTTTCTTTAACACTGTTGTATATTTTATTTGAAATTCTTGTAAATATGTAAATATGTTGTTGTTTTCTAATGCCAGGCGTTTGACAATAAAGTCATTTGACCTCTTGCACTCCAATATTTTTCAAACATATTATCATGATCAGTTACTGAAGCACAGATTTTGAGGTGTTTCGAATCCATTTCTTGGTTTGAGTTGCACAATGGGCAGTTAGGAGACTGATATATTCCAATTCTATGCAGGTGTTTGACCAAACAATCATGGCCTGTTGTCAATCTAAATGCAGCTACAGACGATTTTCGTGGTAAATCGGGAATTAAATGTGGATTATGATGCAGAGAGTTCCATTTTTTCCCTTGAGATTGTGTTATCAAATTTTGTTTGTTGAAGTCTAAGTATGTAGATTTAATAAATCTCTTCACAGAGTAATACGTAGATTTAGTAACAGGTCTGTAAGTAGCAGTGCTGCCCTTCTTTGCTAAAGCATCCGCATTCTCGTTTCCCAGGATTCCACAATGGGAAGGTATCCATTGGAATACAATTCTTTTATTGAGTGATAATAATTGAGAGAGCATTTTAGTTATTTCTGCTGGTGAAAATGACAAGTTGTAGCCGATTTAAGTGAACACCATATTTTTAACGTTTTGGTGGCTACTTCATTCACACACAACCCCCAGAATGTCTGGAGGACCACACCTGCTGTTGGTCGACGGGTCCATTGGACCTAGCTGGGAGATCTTGTTGATCACCAGCTTTCCCTCCTTAAATCATTTTAAATATAATATAACTCATAGACCCAATATTTTCATGACTATTGTATAGAAAAACTCTAGGCACATTAAACAGAGAATGTAGTGACGGACTGCGTGGAAAACCACGAGGCACAAAGTTCAACTTAGGCCTCTGTTTCCGTGGTGCACTGGTTACGTCAGAGTAAACCTTTCATTGAAAACATTACATTTTTTCTCATTTGTACCTCGAACATAGACGTTTTACACAAATAAATTTTTGTGTCCCAAATATATAAGGCTAGTTGTTTACTTTTTTATTAATTTCTTCTGCTTTTAATTTTCTTTAAACCTAATTATAGAAGCCTCATTTTCATAGGTTCTGTTACAATTCTGGAGATTATTTAATATTCTAATGTGTTAGTATAATATTTTCCTGGTGGGCACTAATAGTTTATTACTTGAATAGACCTGATAGTGATTTTTTATAAATGTAAAGTAAATAAATGTAACAAATAATTACAATTACTGATAATGTGCCTAATTATTATTACTATTATTTTCTTTCCTTTTGAAATTGTTTTAAAATGTTAATTTCTGATTACCGGTACATTTCACTTCCAGGCCATTCAATCTGCACCTCGCTTGAGTGACCTGAAGATGTCGAATAAAACCTCACAAAAGCAGAGATAATAATATTTAAAACATATCAAGAGTTCGCGGGAAAAACGATGAATATCACATTTTTGTTAAGGATTAGATAATGATCTAATTGAGTCTATAACCGCAGATGTAGTGCTGTTTCTATAGAAAATAAAGGAAAGGATTACTGTATCCGTGGTGATAATTCTCCTTTTTACCATTTTTCATAAGAACAACATTAAATTTCGTAGTGATCCATTGAATTAGATAATGACATCAACCTTAACAAAACTGTGACATTCATTATTTTTCCCGCGAACTCTTCATATTATAATCATATGCAATCAAGAACTTGTGATGTTACGACTATTCCGTCTCTGCCATTGACGGCCACTGCACCTTTGTAATAATCATATGCTCTTCATAATGCCATCTGCGAAGAGACCTCGAAGAAAATTGCTTGGTACTGCTTCCCGCACAACTGAAAAACTTTCACTTTTGAAGTATAAGATTTTACATGTCCTCTTTAGGGCAAAATTTGTGATGACGTTTATATTACCTATGTAAGTTTAACGAATTTATAATATAAATAAATAAATATATAATAAACAGGCGTATACAAATTCAAATGTAACACCTGCAACAACTTCTACATAGGACAGACAGGCAGATCTTTTCAAACACGTTACAAAGAACACATCACAGCCATAACAAAATTACAAAACACCTCCACATATGCAGAACACATCACAAATGCCAACCACACCTACAGAGTAAATACCATTTTGCAGACTATCCAAAGTTAAAAGTAGTCCTAACATGTTGGGCTGTAGAATGTTCAAATGTTACCACAGGAAGCACAGGAAGTATCACTTGACATATTCAAAGTCAAAGTAAAAACGTGGCTTCTTAGAAACCCATTCTACTCTGTGCAAGAATATTTTGAATCAGAAAATCAGGCTGTAGATATTTTTTAGGTTTCTTTCTCTGAATTGTATTATTATTTTGTAATATATTAGGAACTTCTCATAAATTGTTAAGTTAATTCTTGTTTTATTGTATATAAACGGAACAAATCAAATAATACTTGTGATCAGTGTGTTACAATTTTCATCTTGATATTAGCCTATTTTTGATAATCTTGACTCTCAATTGTAAACTCTAAGGAGTATTTGTGATCATTTTGTTTTATGTTTAGTGTTGTAATAGAATAATTTTCATTTTTGCACGATAATTTCACACGTGTCATTTGACAATGTCATTAGCTTTTGCTACAACGACAGCTAATAAATACTATACTATACTATACTATACTAGAGACATCAACACAGACATGGAAATACTGCACATCCAACCAAAAAGCCAGAAACTCAACACACTACAACAATATGAAATATACAGACACACGAAAACACACCCCAACGATATTCTCAACATACAACTCAATTTCAAAACACATACACTCTTTGACTCTACACTACGAACGCACCCACAGGAAACAAGAGACGCCAACACCAACAACGACTAGTTCTGAAGATGACCCAAAATAGGTCGAAACATGTTAACAAGGTACGTTAAAATTTAACACAAGAAAGACTTATCATACATATTCCGAAGTGATACAGTGTTAAAAGTTGTGTAATCAAGATGAATAATTATATGTTTTAATCAGTTTGATTATTTTCTTTTTAAATATTTTAATCCATGTTGAATCTTTCGTACACTACTTTTAACACCCTGATCAAATTCTCAACACACAGATCAATTTCAGAACACACACACTATTTGACACCACATTTCAACACTTGTCAACAATCAAACACACCCACACAACAGGCAGCGAAGTTCGAGATGACGCCGAGATCTAGTAGGCTCTGAGGATGGTGTGAAGAAACACCGAAACAACTGTAAGCCGCACATGCTTACATAATTAACACGAGTAAGATCGCCATTTAATCAATTATTTAAATATTTTGTTATTAAAATAATTTCAAATATGGATTTGAGTTATTACACAATCTTGGGCCAAAATTTGAGCCATTCCTTACACCTGGTTCGTTATTGCATTTTGGTTCAATGAAAGGGCATGAAATCCCACATGTTCTTGTATCATAATCGTTCAATATAAAATGATTTCCATGTTTATGGAAATAATTTAGCAAGACATGCTGGTACTGTGCGTATGATTTTGTCTAATGTTCAGTTCATCAAATTTTTATACAAGGTGTATCTAAATTGGTGTCAAATATTTCGGGGACATGTTCCTAACACCAAAACATTACAAAAAGTTCATATGAACATTGGTCTCAAAATAATTTATTTCAGTTACAAGACAAAATTTAATGTTACAAAAATTGCTCGGAGTGGCTTCCTCCTGCTTCGATGTGTCCCCTAAACCTACGTTACATGCTCTGGCGTACTCTGTTGAAAATTCCTGGAGTGTTTCGTATTTCGTGAAATCCAGTTTGGATAGGCTCTCAGAATATCAACATTAAGTAAAGGAGTCGCATAAACCAGGGACTTTAAATGTCCCCAGACGAATAAATCCATTGGATTCAAATCAGGCGATCGTGCAGGCCATGCAATGAATCCCCTTCGACCAATACATCTTTAGGGAAATCGATCATTAAAAAAATTACGAACTATCAGACTGAAATGAGCTGGAACAGCATCATGTTAAAACACAGAATTTGGATGACGTCCAGAAGCACATCATCAATTAAATGATGCAAATCATTTTGTTCTGTTCACTCACAGAATACATTTTCTTCTGATTTCTTTGCTCTACAAAATACAAACAAACAAACAAAAAACCATCAAACAATCAGCGGTCAATGGAGGGACAAATCCTTTAATAACTCCCTAACGAATGGTTTTCAGACCCATGATCTTATTAACTTTTTTAATTGTTTTGATGTTAAGAACACGTCCCTGAAATATTTGACATCAATTTAGATACACCCTGTATAGGTATGAGTTTTCTTTCCAAACACAATTTAATTGTTCCTTTTTTGTAAAAGTAGTAATGGAAGAAGTAAAGATTGTAAGCCCACGTGCTTAAATATATAACACTAGTAAGTTGCCCATTTATAAATCTTCTGCCAGACTCAAGATGGATAAAGATTGTATTATGCCTCCCCTTCCTATTTTTTCATATTGCAGTGTAGGCCAAATCCGGTCCCCGGGGCCAGTTGTGTCATAGTGTCACGTGCCTTATTTCTCCTTCCACCATGACCTAGTAGTGGATAATCAACAGAAATAGGCCTAGAGGTAAGATTCAAGCATGGAACACCTGGAAGAAAAATTACAATGTGCTACAAGATCTTAATATTGTAGCTATATCATCAGTTCTAGACTACATCTCGAAATATCAGCAGTGATGAAGGAGCCCTTAATAACAGTTCTTCTAGGACTAACACGTGGCAGGATAATTATTATTTTATTATTATTATATTATCAGATGCGTTTCCAATTCACTGTGGGCTAAAGCAAGGAGATGCACTATCACCTTTACTTTTTAACTTTGCTCTAGAGCAGGCATGTCAAAACCCTGCACATTGTGCAGTCGCGCACATTGTGCACTGGTCTGCGTGCAACGTGCAGTTCCTATTCCCCTACCTGGAGGGAGCGAATCGGCTTGGAGGGGAACGCGACAGGGCTGTACAGTACCTATAGTAGCAGATCAGTACGGGTGCTCATTGAGCTGTGATTGTGAATGCGTTATGGAAAATAAAGTGAGGAGTCCACAGATATAACGAAGAAGAGAAAACACGAATCATATAACATAACTGTTATGATGTTTTCCTCAGCCAACAGTAATTATTTTAAAATGAAAGGCTTTCATCATATCATGTGGACCTAATAGTGATGTGAGAATTAAAATCATATTAGTAAAGTTCTCAAAATATGATATTGGCCTGCTCTTATTTTTTAATTAGTACTCTCACGGCAAGACAAACATGAAAATGATGTTGTTTTGGAGTCTGTACTAACGCAGCCATCAATGGTTAGATGACTTACAACTTTTATTTGGTAAGCTGATAAGTGATGAGAATATAGTGAGGAATACATGTGAGGATCTTGAGGTTGTAAGGGAAGGAAGAAAGCAACTATTTGTAAGGCGGAAAAATTTTCTGGAAAAATAATACATAATGGCGAATTTTTCACCTCACGTTACTATATTATCTTAATGTATTTACGTTAATAAATCTTTAAACCTGACATAAAGAAAATGACCTCGCTTCACAGCTTGTGAAGTACTTTTTTAACTCAATTCAGTAACGCTCCCAACTTGCTAATACTTGCTCTCAACGTTTTCCAAATAAACTATATATAAATTTAAATGCAAGCTTAATTTATCCAAATTATTAATAATAATGTGAATTTATATTAATATACAGCAAGGAAATGATTCCAGTTTAAAAGCCTCACAATGTCCTATTGCATGTAACTGGGAGTAAAATATTTTCTTTCTTAGCATGTGTACACCAATGGTCCTAATAATGCTTGAGGAACAATGAAAGAGTATTACTTTGAAATAATCAGTATCTACTACGTAAAATGAACTATTGTGTTCGTTTTTTGTTGTTTCGAAATTACTGCAATATTTATATTTTCTTCAAATACTGTATACAAATCATGTAAATAAATGATTCTTTACAAACGACTGCATTGTGAATTGTAACTGAGTAAGTCTATTGTTTTTTGTGTTACAATTATTGTCAAATATAGACACTGACAATAATTGTGTTTTTTCCTCCTACTAAGTATGTTCATAATGTCCAAATGTCAATTTAATTGAACACTAGAAGCGCAGAATAGATTCTTGTACATCCCTCCCGCTAAGAACTGGTAAGAGCAACACGTGAATGACGCAATCTGCACAGACCGGCGTTCCGCGCATATACACTGCACTTTCAGTGTCTCATTTTTGACATGCCTGCTCTAGAGTATGCCATTAGGAAAGTCCAGGATAACAGAGAGGGTTTGGAATTGAACGGGTTACATCAGCTGCTTGTCTATATGGATGACGTGAATATGTTAGGAGAAAATCCACAAACTATGGAAAACACGAGAATTTTACTTGAAGCAAGTAAAGAGATAGGTTTGGAAGTAAATCCCGAAAAGACAAAGTATATGATTATGTCTCATGACCAGAATATTGTACGAAATGCAAATATAAAAATTGGAAATTTATCCTTTGAAGAGGTGGAGAAGTTCAAATATCTTGCAGTAACAGTAACAAATATAAATGATACTCGGGAGGTAATTAAGGCCAGTTACACACTATACCGAGAGATGTGTAATGTGAAATGTGTGCCGAGAAATGCGCGAGCGAGGCGAGACAGCTTTGTCCACACACAGCGCCGAGAAATGTGTAATCGAACCAAAGAGTACAGAATAGAAAATAGTTGTCAGTGTCGCGCGGTAGCCATCTTAATTTAACCTATCATTGTATTTTAATGTTGTAGTTGTGCTGTTTTAATTTTTTTAGTAATATTTTGATAAATTTAAATATGTCGATCCGGTGTGCTATATGGTAGAGGAAATAAAGAGTCCGAAAGCTCTTCAAGTGTGTTACGGGCCTAAAGAAAAATTATAACAATATGGTAGCAATCTTTAGAACGTAATGAAGCAAAGTTCATGTTGCACTGATACTATTACATTGTACGTACTCATATAATTTCAAATGTTTAAGTTAAAAGTAATCCTATTTATTTCTAATAATAATCTAATATTAATAGTATGAATAGGTTTGTGCACCCTGAGTGCGTTCAGG
>JAJSOF020000003.1:189450863-189468816 GCA_025594305.2 Periplaneta americana | reverse complement strand
CCTCCTCTTTATTCATTATTCTCTTCCTTTCCTCCTCTTTATTCCTTTCCTCCTCTTTATTCATTACTCCTTTCGTCCTTTCCTCCTCTTTATTCATTATTCTCTTCGTCCTTTCCTCTTTATTCATTCTCTTCGTCCTTTCCTCCTCTTTATTCATTATTCTCTTTCCTCCTTTCCTTTTCATTATTCTCTTCATCCTTTCTTCTTCTTTATTCATTATTCTCTTCGTCCTTTCCTCCTTTTATTATTATTCTTCGTCCTTTCCTCTTTATTCTTTATACTTTTCGTCTTTTCCTCTTTATTCACTATTCTCCTCGTCCTTTCCTCTTTATTCATTACTCCTTTCGTCCTTTCCTCCTCTTTATTCATTATTCTCTTCGTCCTTTCCTCCTTTTATTCATTATTTTCTTCGTCCTTTCCTTTTCTTTATTCATTATTTTCTTCGTCCTTTCCTCCTCTTTATTCATTATTCTCTTCATCCTTTCTTCTTTATTCATTATTCTCTTCGTCCTTTCCTCCTCTTTATTAATTATTCTTCGTCCTTTCCTCTTTATTCTTTATACTTTTCGTCTTTTCCTCTTTATTCACTATTCTCTTCGTCCTTTCCTCTTTATTCATTACTCCTTTCGTCCTTTCCTCTTTATTCATTATTCTCTTCGTCCTTTCCTCTTTATTCATTATTCTCTTCGTCCTTTCCTCCTTTTTATTCATTATTCTTCTTCGTCATTTCCTCTTTATTCATTATTCTCTTAGTCTTTTCCTCCTCTTTATTCATTATTCTCTTCGTCTTTACCTCTTTATTCATTATTCTCTTCGTCCTTTCCTTCTCTTTACTCATTATTCTCTTCGTCTTTTCCTCCTTCATTCATTATTCTCTTCGTCTTTTCCTCCTCTTTATTCATTATTCTCTTCGTCTTTTTCTTCTCTTTACTCATTATTCTCTTCGTCTTTTTCTCCTATATTCATTATTCTCTCCTTTCCTCTTTATTCATAATTTTCTTGGTCCTTTCCTTTTCATTATTCTCTTCGTCTTTTCCTTCTCTTTACTCATTGTTCCGTCTTTTTTTCCTATATTCATTATTCTCTCATTTCCTCTTTATTCATAATTTTCTTGGTCCTTTCCTTTTCATTATTCTCCATGTCTTTCTCCTCTTTATTCATTATTCTCTTCGTCTTTTCCTCCTCTTTATTCATTATTCTCTTCGTCTTTTCCTTCTCTTTACTCATTGTTACGTCTTTTTCTCCTATATTCATTATTCTCTCCTTTCCTCTTTATTCATAATTTTCTTGGTCCTTTCCTTTTCATTATTCTCCATGTCTTTCTCCTCTTTATTCATTATTCTCTTCGTCTTTTCCATCCTCTTTATTATCCTCTCCTCCCTTCATTCTCTTCTCATCCCTTTATCGTTGCTTCCGTCCGTATCGCAATCCAGAATTGTTACAGTCCAGCTCCCTTTACAGTCGGGTTTACTTCATGCTTGAGACTCAGTTTTATGGTCAGTGCTTCGACACTCTTTGAGGCATCAAAGGACCTCATTATTATTTTTTTTTTTTGTGGATGGTTGATAATGACAGTAGACAATTATTACTTATTCCTTTCTTCTTGTGCTCAAGTGAATACTCAGTCTATGACATCAGGTTATGAGGCGATAGTACAGTTTGAGAATTGAGGGCAAACTGTACAACTCTGGGGGAACTTTAAGTCGCCACAAACAAAACTGGATCTCTTTGAATTTCTAGGCCTATAGAAATCGTTAGTTCACTGAATATGGCCGAAACCGCAGTCAATGAAAAAATGGGTTGTTGGAAAAAGTAGCCTGATACGGTCTTCATCATAAAAAAAAATTACAAGATACGCTGCAGGGTATCGAACTGCCATCAAGGCATGAACGGTACTATTACCGTAATTAATGAAATTTCCCGTATCTGTTACGTCGGGTAGTTTTATCTTCAGAATGTAATTTTGTCTTCAAAACCGACAGGAAGATCTCGTGTGTGTTGCGAATACAATGGGCACGTCTGAGTGGCACTGACCCCAAATTTGTCAAGCTATGCCTAATTATAAATACATTACGAATGACTAGGCCGAGGTTGCACGCACGATGAGCAGGTTATGACATCATTGTGCGTTAAATGTGCCTCGAAATATGGCGGAAACTATATGAACGTGACCGGACACTTTTTATCCTAGAAGGATTTGTATTCGTTGTGACGGGTCACCGATTGGCCTAAATGGCGTCATCGTGCATTGCCTCGGGTTTTGTAGGATAACGCGTGTGTTTCAATCGCTAAATAAGCAATGTTAGTAAAGTTAATGTGCTGAAATAGTTCTTTCTAGGAAAAATTCATTTTTGTAATAATTTCTTATTAATAAATTACTGAAATACAAATTGAAGATCGGATTGCTTATTCGAACTGATACTTCCCGATATCTGTTATACATAGTAGGCTATCGTAGTCTTCTATTAACTTAAAACTTTTCATATTTCGGTACACATGGGGGAGGACAGTCTCGGCGTTACCGGCTTTTGTCCAGGGTTCCCCCACTTCAATTAGAGCAGTGAACGATACTTCGTTTGAAAGTCATGTCATGTGATTTTCACACACCATCTAAAATAATTCTTTAATATCTCGTGAACCACTTAAGTTACTCACTGAAAGTCAGGATTTATAAAACAGTTATATTACCGGTTGTTCTTTATGGTTGTGAAACTTGGACTCTCACTTTGAGAGAGGAACATAGGTTAAGGGTGTTTGAGAATAAGGTGCTTAGGAAAATATTTGGGACTAAGAGGGATGAAGTTACAGGAGAATGGAGAAAGTTACACAACACAGAACTGCACGCATTGTATTCTTCACCTGACATAATTAGGAACATTAAATCCAGACGTTTGAGATGGGCAGGGCATGTAGCACGTATGGGCGAATCCAGAAATGCATATTGAGTGTTAGTTGGGAGGCCGGTGGGGAAAAAGACCTTTGAGGAGGCCGAGACATAGATGGGAAGATAATATTAAGATCGATTTGAGGGAGGTGGGATATGATGGAGACTGGATTGGTCTTGCTCAGGATAGGGACCAGTGGCGGGCTTATGTGAGGGCGGCAATGAACCTCCGGGTTCCTTAAAAGCCAGTAAGTAAGTAAGAACCACTCAACATACGCTAACGAACAAATAATCCTTAGAAAGCTCTAACGGTGCCCATCAACATGTACAGATAAAATTTATTAAAAAATACCAGAAAACCACAATTCAGTTCACAGATAGTTGGGTCTTTGACATCTTGTCAGCCCACGTAAGGTATGTGAATATAAAGAGGAAAAATTGAGCCGGTGTCTGGTACAGTTCCTGGGTAGCTCGGTCGGTAGAGCGTTGGCGCGCTCAGCCAAAAGTCTGATAGTAGTACTTACCTTCGAAACATACAGTAATAAAATTAGTCTTCCCTCGCATTAGCCTTCTTTGCTATCTCCATTGAGAAGAGTAACACGAAAGGAGCCAAATGACCACACCCTTCAAGGTTGACTAAAGCAGAGATTGAGAAATGTCTGATCATGGTCAGAAATTATCGTAGAAAGGCGGGTAGTTGGCGACCCTGGTGGGACACCCCTGCAGCTGTAAGACACGCCCCATCCTGTCTCTCATCGATCTGGCCCACACAGGCTCTGCAGCTGCTGCCCATAAAAGTGCATCGATACCGCGACCTTTCTTGCTGAAGACGTTCCTGTGGGTTCGTGACAGCCACCACTGCACAGTTCCATTGCCGCAAAGCTCGCATTACTCACGTCAATTTCGTAATGTGATAGATCTACCTTTTTTATGTTGCGTGCAAGAAGTGATAGGCTTTCTTTGCCATGGTGTCATGCTGCACTTTTCTTAGTTGCCTACCCTTTCTTCTTCCTGCACAGTCTCCTGTTCGTCAATTTCTTTTATTCCCATCTTTACCTCATCTTTCTTGTCATCTTCCTCTTTCCTTTGTCCTTTTTTAGTTTTCTCCCTTTTGTTCGTTTTCTTTACTCTTTTTCTTTTTTTCCTTTTTCGCTTTTGTATATTTTCGTCTCTTTCATCTATTCCTCTTTTTCTCTCATCTTATCTGATTCTCTGCTGTTCCCTCTTTTCTCTCCTTTTTTCGCCTCTTCTCTCCTTTTTTCGCCTCTTCTCTCCTTTCTTTGCCTTTTCTCTCCTCTTTCGCCTTTATCTCCATTTTTCTCCATTCTCTTCATTTTCCCCATTTCTCTCCATTTTCCCCATTCCTCTTCATTTTCCCCCATTCCTCTTCATTTTCCCCCATTCCTCTTCATTTTCCCCCCTTTCTCTCCATTTTCCCCCATTCTCTCCATTTTCCCCATTTATATCAATTTTCCCCCCATTTCTCTCCATTTTCCCCATTCTCTCCATTTTCCCCATTGTCTCCATTTCCACCATTCTCTCCATTTCCCCCATTCTCTCCATTTCCCCATTCTCTCCATTTTCCCCATTCTCTCCATTTTCCCCATTCTCTGCATTTTCCTCCATTCCATTTTTCCCATTTCTATCCATTTTCCCCCACTTCTCTCCATTTTCCCCATCTTTCTTCATTTCCCCCATTTCTCTGCTTTCCTCCTTTTGTCTTCTTTTTCCCCTTTTCTCTGCTTTTCCCCTCTTTTTCTCTCCTTTTTTCTCTTTTTACCTCTCTCCCTTTCCACTTTTCTCTCTCCATTTTTTCCTTTTTTCTCTTTTTTCCCCCTCCATTTTTTCTCTTTTTTCCCCCTCCATTTTTCTCTTTTTTCCTTTCTGCTTTTTTTCCTCTCTCCTTTTTTTTCTCTCTCCTTTTCCTCTCATTTTTTTCTCTTTTTTTTCCTCTTCTTTTTTTTCCCTCTCTCCTGTTTTTTTCCTCTCACCTTTCTTTTTTTCTCCTTTTTTCTATCTCGTATTTTGTCCCTTTTCCTCACTCTTTTTGTCCCCTTTTTTCACCCGCTCGATATCATTTCCACCATTTATTGATACTTTTAGGTTTCCTTCTTATGATCGTTGCGTATGTTGAAGATTTTAATTTGCTATCTCGTCATCAGCTATTAATTCTACTGTATTTTTCTTTACAAAGGTTAGGTACAACATAAAAAGCTAATTCCCCCAAAAAAACGGTAATCACGAATATGAATAAACAGAAGTTCACGCTCAGTATAATTACCATGTTTTCAGGCCCGTGTGTCGCGACACTAGACTGGTGGACGGAACCCAGCGTGCGAGTTATTGTTAGCGCTGAGATGTTTTCTGAATGGGCGCCAAGTTTCTGGAGCTGGAGCCGCGTGGGCAGCGTGATTTGTGTTCGTTACGACTTAAAGACGATATTCCATTCCTCTCGCATCGTCCAGTTACATTCTTATGTATTATTCAATTGTTTAAACGAATTTCCTCCTAGATTTCTATATGCTGTATCCTGATTGAAGAAAAATGGCAGGCACCACCTATATTTGGACCTACGCATCGTGGAATTTCGGGCCTGTTGTCAAATTCCCTGTGACAGCCGTTATCAATACTGTCTTCATCGTATGGAAACCACTGTTACGTATTCCATTCCCGTATATGGCAGTTAGTACTACTTGCTTTGATATAATGTTACATCGTCGGATACTTCAGTTTCGTGCTAATTGCTAATTAAGTTTCTCAGTGTCTCTGAATAGTGTCACGTTTTGGAATGTCTGAAAGTGAGTTTAGACATTTGTGTGGGTTTGCATTCAAAATGTGTTAATTATCCAGCCTATCTTAAGTATCAACAAATTTAAGACTTCAGTAGATTCAACATTCATAGCTTTCTTAATACTAATATTAGAAAATATTTTATTACTTCCATTCAGTTTTTTTTCTCTCATATCGCACAGATATGATAGGTCTGTATCAAATAAGTTGTTTTTTAGGAGAGATAATATTTGTTTTATTATTGACAAAAAATCTTACACAACTGTTAATGATTTTATGTCGAAATTTTCCCTCAAATTGCCCACATCGTTAATTTCCACAGTACTTAGACAAAGACAGATTGATTCAGAAGTCCGGCGCCATAGACAAACTCAATTATTAGTGCAGATGGTGAAAAATGAAAAGAGGGGAAAGTTGTTGAAAATACTCGTGTGTGGCTTTCAATCTGCATAATGTGCTTAAATTTTCAAAGTAGAATGCGCTGTTGAGGCACTGAAGTTCGCAGGAAAATCGGCGGGAGTGTTGTTGCCTGAAATAATTTCTGTGGAAATATTTTGTCATAACTGTGTAAAAGAATCGTCTAATTTGTATAAATAGTTCAGTTTGTTTAATCACGCCCTGTAAGTAATAACTTAGCCGAATGTTTGTTTTTTACTTCGGGAACGTTTGGAATAACAGTCGAAATGGAATGTTGATGTTGTGGAAGCAGAAATTCAGTGTAAAGTCAACCATTCTGAGAGCTGCGTAAAGATTAATTTTTGATCCTACAGAATTTATCTATTATGATAACAAAGATTATTAGAAGAGAAAAACTCGCTCCGGCGCCGGGGATCGAACCCGGGTAGTTGGTTCTACGTACCAAGCGCTCTAACCACTGAGCTACGCCGAAGTTCAATCCATAGTACCGGATCGAATCCCTCTCCTCATTGTTACCATAACTGATAATTCTGCAAGACCAAAAATTAATCTTTACTTAGATTGTTCGCCCAACAGTGCATATACTGTGGAATCCCGGCCACAAAGTCACTCAATTGAGTGCGCTCCTTGTATAACGACAGTTGACTTAATACAGTGTCAACATTTATGTCGAACTTGGAGTAAGGCCACAAAAGGGAAAAACACTAGAGGAGGGGGATTCGATCCGGTGCTATGGATTGAACTTCAGCGTAGCTCAGTAGTTAGAGCGCTTGGTACGTAGATCCAAGGACCCTGGTTCGATCCCCGACGCCGGAGCGAATTTTTCTCTTCTAAAAAATCATTCTGAGACCTGTTCAAAATTCATTTGCCCTCAAAGTGCGGGAGAGGGTAACAAATTTTAAAATAGTAATGAGATATGCAACGTACATAATAAATGTGAAGTTAAATTTTATGTACAGACCTGTCTATATTTTGTGTTGCTAGGCAACAGTACCACTGAAGCATTTATCAATCTTAGTTTTCCGCCAGTCAGGCGTAAGTCTTTCCTAAATCACAGTTTTTTACTAATGTAGATCTATCCATACAGTAGTGTCCGGGAAACCGAAATTACAAAAGTAAGCAGTCCTTATGTTTCTTCAATATTAACATAGTACCAAAACACACACAAAAATTCTGCACTGTATTTTATTATAAAATACTTCCTCTAAAATAGGGGTTGCCTTGAAGGAGAAAGTATACCAAATATACAAATATTAGTAAATACGTACAATTTTATGAAAATGTTTTCGTGAGAAATATAATAATAATTGTGTTATTAAGTTACTTTATAGAAGTGATTTCTCAGAAAATAGATTGAATATTTTAGAGCTATCAAAGAAACAGTCTTGGCCAAAAAGGATTCAAGATTGAAGTCTTTGCAGAAAATTAATAATTTTATTTGTAATAGTGCCTCTAGCACCCACTAATAACCCAATAATTTCAATGGTTTTTAACTTACACATATGAAATAATAAAATAATAATACATTTCACAGGAGAGCGATAAAACTTTTTTAATATCTTGATAACGAACAAATATCTGATATGAAGATTTTTATCCACGCCTTGACGTAAGATGTGTTTGCAGAAGATTCTGAAAGACTTTTGATTGGAATAAAATGAAATGTCATTTTGTTTATTTTTTTACATATGAGGTTGCTGTTCCAATTCAATTCAATTTATTGGTCATTAGACATACAGTTTTAGGCTTCGTCAGAATACATTGAAAAACATATAAATACATTTTAAAAAACACTAATAAAAGAAGCAGTAAAATTTAAATAATACAAAGAAAACGTGAAATAATTTGATTCTTTTAAATTAAAGAAAACTAACTAAATTGCAATTAAACTTATTTATTAAAATACAATTTCATACAAATTTGTGTTCAAAAACTCAGCAACAGAATACAAAGGATTATTTAATAACCAATTGTAAAATCTAGTTTTGAAGCTATTGATTGGTAATTTATAATATTGACTTGGGAGCTTATTATATAATTTCATCCCCATAATTAAAAAGTTTGTGTTGCTCTTGTGTAATCTACAATATTGAATATTAATTTGTTCACTATTTCTAATTTCATGATCATGTATATTGGCCACTAATGAGTAATTGTTGAGATTTTGTCGAGTGTAAAGTACTAGATCATATATATATATATATATCATATATATATATATATATATATATATATACAAATTTATGATTGTTAAAATCCAGATAGTTTGCTTTACATAAAATTCTAATGGCTTTCTTTTGTAAAATCAAGACGCTTCCAATTTTGGTTCCATTTCCCCAGAAAATTAGGGCATATTGGATTATCGACTGAAAGAAAGAAAAGTAGGCACATCTTAAATAATTTTGAGAAACGCAAGTCGTTAATTTCTTTAACAAATATAAAACTCTTGATAGCTTTGTGCATATGTATTCGATGTGCTTATCCCATGTTAAACTGGAGTCTATAAAAAGTCCTAGAAATTTTGTGTAGTTGTGTAGGCCTATAGATTGTTTTAAATAATTGGGGGATTTTGTTAAGATTCAGTATTTAGGACTGAATTCATCCGGAAATTATGCACACCCTACTGTATAGAAATAATCGTTAAAAAACAAACAAAAACAAAAATTGCGATCTACACAGCCATTTTTTTTTGTCTTCGGTAAAATGTCACCAGTAGTCACAAATAATAAAAGTTTGGTTGGTGACGTGTGAAATATCGGAGTATAGTTCCTCCTAGTAGAAAGGCGAGAAAGACGCTACGACATGCCAACACGTTTCACTTGCCGATCCGGCGATGACGTAATGCTGCAGGAGGCTCGGCGCGGGACGCGGGTCGTCTTTGAGAGAAGTCAAGGACGCCCACTGGGGCGAAGCGACCCACACTACTCTGAACATGCCCGAAACCGAAAATACCGGCCAACAATGAACTACATGGGAGGGACGTAGAGGGAATTAGGATGACTCCGCATTCCGCAATTACAAACTGATACATTGCGATAGTTCCTTACACACGTGTACAGAAATAAGCGTGATCACCTATTTACGCCATGAACAAGAATAATGCGCGAGTCATGGCTGTTCTGTTAACCGGAAGAATCCGGACGCTAGACTGGTTTGTACGGCGATGACCTGATAGCGGACTTGGTTGTACGATTTTATAGTAGGCCTAATTGTACGTCGTTAATTCCACATTTAATTATTTGTTTAGAATAATAGATCAAGAAAATAAACTACTTAGGCCCAATTGTATAAAACTCCCTGACTAAAGATCAACTTTGATCGAAGATCGAAAAGTGAACCGAGTTCAAACACTTCTTCTATTGTATAAAACTTTTCTGCGATCAAATTACCTTGGTTCAAATGCAATCTAAGTTCACGTGAAAAAGATTTGGCAACATCGCATAAACAGGTGAAATACGTGATGTGTGGACAGGTTTGTTCAGTGTTGCCAATCTAGCGACTTTAACTCTTTTTCAACAACAATTTCTTTTAACTTTTATATTGCTTAAATAGGGATTTAGTGACCTTTTTAGCACCCCATAGTGACAAAATTTAATCTTTCTTTGTTGATAATGAGAAATCTAGCGACTTTACAACTACTTTTTGGCCACTTTCCGTACACTCTGTTGGAGACACTGGTTTTTTGTGCAATGTAAATAATGGCGGACAATAAGAAGAAGGTTGACTGTTCTCCAAGTTATCATCAAGTTATGGTGTTTGATACTGCTAAACATAATAAAGCTATATAAAACGACAATTTTCGTTTAGTAATACAGTTAATTGAACATTTATGAATGTACCTATTATATCCATTAATAATTAATGGTTGTTATAAACATAATATAATTATAGGTTATGTTATTTGATACTGCTGAACACAATAGAGCCTTATAAAATATGATTGTTTGTGTATTAAGGCAAGAAATTGAAAGAAATATATATAAATGTACGTATCATATCTATTAATATTAATAATAATGGATATTTTATTTGCACAATCTGTCACTCGTATATTTCAAACAGAAAAGAAATAACTGAACTTGGATCATCTAACTTAATCGGAGAAATTTCTTCAGTCAAAGTTGACTTTAGTTTGAGACAAATTAATCTCAGATTAGACTTTATACAACACAAAATTCTAAGTTCAGCTGAAACAAGGATCAATTTAACCTCTGATCTAAGATTAAATGGTTTATACAATCGGGCCTTAAAATACTAATACAGAGTTAGCCAATGGGTATGGATGAATTTTAAAACGATACTGTAAGAACATAGAATTTCATACAATTCTGCGCAAGTGGCTGCTAAGCTACGAGTTGAAGCACTATAAATTTACTGTGGCGCAAGAACGTACGTGTCAACCGTGGTACTATTCCTTTACTAATATTAATGTAATCCACGATTTCTTTGCAGTGGCGGCTGGTGGTCTAAATAATGAGTGTGCTACAATCTCTAAATCGGCCTACTGTATACACCTATATGTATTTATCTTAATTTGAGACTCGCCTAGTGACGAAATATGAAGTCCATACGACGTTCCTTCCTACTGCAGAACTTGTCAATTACCCTGGTGTTAAACCCCTCCATCTTGGACATCATACTCTTTTCTATTGACAGTATTGCAAGAGCAGTGAGACGATCCTGGGACATAGTGTTCCTTAAAAACGTTTTCATGCGTTTTAAGCAAGAAAAACGTCTTTCTGGTTCAGCAGTGGTCATTGATGTTGTAACCGAAATATTTAACAACTTCGTTACTTCACAGAATGGATCCTGTAAATTGTCGGAGACTATTGTATTGTAACAATTGAACAGCTCCATCTATATTTCGGAAGTCGGGCTTCCGTATAGAACTCAAAGTTGTGTCTTTAACACTCTTTTGTTCAGTATAGTATAGCTGTTGACAGCAACTTCAAGTTAGCGTTCAGGAAGATTATGCGAAAAATTGTCAATTTTTTGTAACACCCTGTATAAGCAACAGGAGACTTTAATCCATTCGTTGAGAAAGTCACAATAAATTAATGAATGAATTAATTAATTAATGACAGAGATTCGGCGAATTTTCTGATACGCCATTGCTGCATTTACTATCCAATTAAAATCGTTCCTCTTAAAATTATCATAATTTTTTTTAAGGGACGTTGGTAGTTTTTTCCCTTCGACCCTTCCGTTGTAACCGCTGTATTAATGATTATTCACAAATTCTATTTAATTCTAGTAAAATTGACTTTCATCGCACGTGAGAGTAAGAATAAATAATTCCATAGAGTTATTGGCAGTAATATAATGTAAACTGGAATATTTTGGTGTGAAAAATACATAATAGCTACTTCGTTCCTCTTTTCCGTTTTTAGCTTTGACATGTTAAAGAGAAACTAATCTTACGTATTTTTACTAGCTTATCAATTGCCCCACAGCTTTATCAATGTCCTATATGTTGAGTAACTTGCAGTGAATGAGAGCATAACTGTTGGTTACAACTTACAAGTAATAAAAAGGAGCATTTCGGTATAGGCTACTTATTTACTACAAACTATAAAGTCCGTACAGTATTTCGTAAGAAGCTTAGTTTGATTCAGTTACAACTGAAATGTGAAAGAGGTTTTAAATAATTTTTCCAACATCGTGACATCTTGGAATTAATTCTGTGTATATTTTAAACCAGTTTTAGTAGTCTAGCAAGTATGGACACTTTATATATTTGTTCCGTGCGATAAGCTATAGTCGCGACGCTGTTATTCCCGGCGTGACTCCTCTTTGCTTACGTCTTAGGAAGTCAAGGCTCTATAATGTCTAGGTAGGTAGTATCGTTCGCCATTTTTGTTCTTTCGTTGCCGAGCTACAGACGAGGGATCTATGTGCCACACCGTTAAACATTATCATGTCGTAGCTCTTATGATAATAAATCAAACGCATTGTAATTCAGCAAATAATTGAGCGGCAAATAATGTCCTCGTGTGCTTTCTGCGAACGCCAACGAAAGAGCCAAAATGGCGGGCGATTATATTAAGTATTTATCCAGCCTTAGGAAATGCATAACATCTTCATAAGCGAATCACAAGACGCACACATTTAAATGTAGCCGACCTGCAACGTGATTGGCTGCCGGAAATTAGAGCGACGGGACTATAAATGTAAAATTTAATTTTGTACATGCTAACTACGAAAATTTACCAAGATAATCTTCCAAAGTTCGTTCGCGCCTAATTTAAGTATTCTTTAATTTCTTGACTTCAGTAACTGTGTAACTAAAAATAAAACGTTACGGCATTTTGAATCGAAACCTTGATAAATTAATTTTTCTCAAATTATAAGAAACGCAGTAATCTCAAAACTGAGTTTATGTTCCCCTTCAGTTAGATTATTGCTAGTTCAACTACTTACTCAGAAGTGTTTGTTAATAACGTAAGAGTGACATTTACGCAGCATTTTATTTTTTTTTCTGCCTTTTCGTGCCACGAACACAAGGCTTAAGCAATTTTCTTGTATTCTTTCTAAATTACGTACTTGTCTACCACACACACAAGCCTGTTACATAGATTCTCACGCTGCTCGGGAATATTCCGTCGGCTCGTCACGCTTAACGCTTGCGGCCATTTGGTTTGTGTGTACAGGTGCAGCTACAATTACCGCATTCTTTGCGACGATTGGTTGGTGCCGGGGCGGCCCGTCCCTATGTGCTTCAGTGCTACAGCACAGTGATAATTTTTGCTCAAATAATGTATTTGTAATACCATATTATCTGATCTGTCATTTAACAATTTCCCGTGGTTATATTCATGACGCATTATCGAGTGTTTATTCTTCGCTCTTCGCTCTTTGATGCCTCAGGGGGTTCGTTGTGCTCAAAGAGTTTGTAATAAATAACAAACTCTTTGGTTGTGCTACTCTGAACTTCATATGAGAATGTAGACGTTTATGCGCATGTGCGAAGCTGAAATCACTGCTCTGATTGGCTATTTTTACGCGGGAAAGTGCTGTAGTCAGCTTCAGCATGACACAGCTTGGAGATTGCAAAAGTAAAGCGTAACGAAAGAATGCTTGTTTGTGGAAGAACTCGGAACTATTTACAATGTATTTGGTAATTCAAATATCAGACTGCTGCTGCCATCTACCTGTAGGCCTATGAGGTTCCTCCTGAATCAGCTAGCAAGCGAAAATTGAAGCCAAGGAAGTATGTGACTGTATAATTCAGAAAACTACTCACCGTTTCCAGTCTTTAAGCTACCTAGACGCATCAAAATTGTTAAACAGCAAAATTTTTTAGAATTTTTCGTATAATTTTCGTGAACGCGAACTTGAAGTTGCTGTCAACAGCTATACTATACTGAACAAAAGAGTGTTAAAGACACAACTTGGAGTTCTATACGGAAATCCCGACTTCCAAAATATAGATGTCTGTTCAATTGTTACAATACATAGTCTCCAACAATTTACAGGATCTATTCCGTGAAGTAACGAAGTTGTTAAATATTTTGGTTACAACACCAATGGCCACTGCTGAACCAGAAAGATGTTTTTCTTGCTTGAAACGCATAAAAACGGTTTTTAAGGAACACTATATCCCAGGATCGTCTCACTGCTCTTGCAATACTGTCAATAGAAAAGAGTATGATGCCCAAGATGGAGGGTTTAACACCAGGATACCGTAATTGACAAGTTCTGCTGTAGGAAGGAACTTCATATTTCGTCACTAGGCGAGTCTCAAATTAAGATAAATACTATATAAGTGTATATAGTAGGCAGATATAGAGATTGTAGCACACTCATTATTTTGACCACCAGCCACTACTGGGTTGGTGGTCTGCGCTGCAACCATTTTATCGTTGATAAGAGTCACATTTCAGCTGCTACAACATTACTATTTCAATATAAATTGAATTCAACCAATGGCGCCAACTTTTTTAAAACATAGGGTGGGCTCAAATGCTTGAGATATCGATGGCTGAGAACCAGACTGTTCTAAGTCCAACTTTTTATAAGAAAGAAATCTGTGTTTCATTGTGTTCCAGTTCTTCTCTGCATATATGAATCGAACAAAATTATAAATATTCCTCTCCATAAGGTTGTTTTGAAGCTATTCCAAATTGTTTCATGAAGCTTTGAATGTCAGGAGCTTCAAATAGCTCTTCTGAAAAAAAAATAGTAAAATGGACTTGGAACAGTCTGGTTCTGGGCCATCGATATATTGTAAATTAAAATAAATAAATTTCATAATTTTATATTTTTCACTAAGGAATTTAATTTATATTGAAATACTTCTGGAAGTAGAGATCAGTTATTTCCTTCGACATGCGTTCTTAATGGCATGGGGGCCAGCGGAAAAGAAATTGATTCCTTAAGGGTATGTATATGTGGACTCATTAATAATTACTATATTTTTGTCAGTATTTAAACTGCAGATGTTCATTAAGTTGTAGCCATAAATTAACGAAATTTTTACAGCGTTACAATGGGTTATTTAGAAATATTTGAGGTGTGAAACGATAAAATTTTACGTAGATCGTTTTTTTCTCGTACTTGTATAACTATTCAAATTTATACAGGGTATATATTTGATATATCGGTTAAGTAAACAAAACTTAATTTCGTAATTTGACAGTGCAAAAGAAAACTAACTTCTAAAAGGATAGAAATGACAAGTCTTGGGATTTAAGATTAAAGTGTTTGGATTTTTGGACCAGCCAGGATAAAAAAAAAAAAAAGTGTTGATGAAAAATGAATTAAACATGTATGTCCTAGGGCTCAAATGAGCGCTTATGAACTGCGTAACAAATCAAAGTGAGGAAATTTTGAAAAACCTCGTTGATAGTTCTTAAAAATATCAAATATGACTTTAACATGTAACATTTTTAAATTAAAGTGTATTTCATACAAAATGAAGATATAAACATTTCCTTACTTCGAATTGTTCATTAAGTTACGTTACACGTATTACGAAAATTTCAAGTTAATACTTTAATAGTGCCACAGTTATTGTATGTTGAACACTGAAAATGTAGAAATTTTTTCTACAGAAATGACAGAATTTTCTACAGTTAAATGTTCCGAGAGCATCCATGACCACTTAAAAATAACAGCAGATCAGCTGATTGGCGTCATATAATGATGCGATTCTCTTCAATGATATTTAAATAGATGTAGCGATTTTTTGTTAAAAAAATAAAATTTGTCATATTTGATAAAATTTTGTTATTTTATATAGGCCTTGCCTCTTAATAAGTATCCAAGAAACCACGTGTTTCACATTACTTTGTTTAGCAATGATCTATTTTGTGATGCATGGCGGTTGTTACAGTTTCTACCCTACTACAATCTCTTATTCACCTGTAGTCTGATATGGTTCTGTTACATTTGTTCAGAAACTGTAGAATTGTTTTCTTCCAGTCTGATTGACCCAGCAGTAAATTATAACGATAAAACTTTTTTGTTGACAGAACTCACAACTGAAGACAAGCTTGAGTACCAGTTCCACCCTGTTACATCAGGGGCTCTGCACTTCAAGGTACGGGCAGCGAATGATGCCCACATTGCACTGACTCCTGGCCCTGCTGAAGGGGAGCCAATGTACGAGGTGAGAGAGAAAATAATACAGTGACAACATATTTAACGTCTCTGCATTTTAATCTGCGTTTATATAAGTTAACTTCAGTATATACTATATATAATATATATGGTGTTTTCTGTCATGATCAATAAGTGGACAAATGTTTGAAACAGGAGTGCGACACATCTAATCAATTGAGAATTGTAAATCGCAATCACTTAAATTATAGAGAACCTTTTTCAAGTGCGCACAAAGTGCATTAGTTTTGAGCTCTGCTGTATTCCAGCAGCGATTTTCTCTTTAAACACTCACTGAAGTGGTATCTTGCACATGGTTTGTCACACAGTTTACACACACATTCCGGTGATGGGTCGTGATAGTTTGACCTTCTGCAGAGTTTGTGGTGATATCCATGCACTGCGGATCTTGTTGTTTGGTCCAGTCCAGCTCCTATCGGTCGTCGCGTCCGTTGCATAGAAGTCGTTCGGAACTTCATTTCTCTTCTGTTGTCTTTCCTCTTTCAGTGCATCTTCTTGTTTGGCAGCTGGTAGTAGCAACTTGGTGCGTAGATCTTCTACAAGGAAAGTTTCGCGTGCTAACACATATGCTAGTCTAGATGGTGCGAATTTGGAGATCCCTATTGCGGCTTTTAGGAATCTTGCTTACACTTTTTCTAAAGCGTTTAGATCTCTGTAGCTAAGGCTAGTCCATGTGATATGTATTCCATATGCTTCAAACAAATTCATGGCTGTTTCAAGCGACAGTTGCGTGATATTCTGTATGTCATGGATAGCTATTATTGCTGCTGCCACTCTTTCTTTCGTGTGTATTCTAAAGGATCTTGCTGTTGTTTGGAGTGTTACTCCAAGGTACTTGTAGGCGTTTGTGACTTGAAGAGCGTTGTTCTGGAGTTGGATGCCGTCACCTTCAGCCTGTCGACCACCCTTTCTGAATACCAATCTGCATAGTTTTTGATAGGTTGATGTCGAAACCATTTTTGTTGGCCCATGATGCGAGGTTGTGTATTGACTTAAAAACCATTATGCGAGGCTAAAACCTGTCTCAAAATACTCTTAATTTAAGCTTAACTGTCAAAGTGTAGAATAACGTTTGTTTTTGTTTGTTTTTTTGTTTTTTTTTTTTGTTTTTTTTTTTTTACTGAATAATTTGTCAATTTTCTATGTGAAATTCTGCCGATTCCTTAGTCTTCCGTATTTTCTTCAAAAACAGTTGGCAACCCTACCGTGGATTGAACTTTTTCTATCAGTTGAAATTCAAAGCTTTTCCAAGATCAGTTCTATCTTAGTCTTCAGTTGAAAAAATTAGATGAGGTCTTTACAGATAACTAAATCTCCTTCTTTTATTACCGATGTATAGGGTTGTTTTTTTTCTATCAGACAATTAATATATTGTACGAAATGGAACTATAAAAATTGGAGATTTATCCTTCGAAGAGGTGGAAAAATTCAAATATCTTGGAGCAACAGTAACAAATATAAATGATACTCGGGAGGAAATTAAACGCAGAATAAATATCGGAAATGCCTGTTATTATTCGGTTGAGAAGCTTTCGTCATCTAGTCTGTCAAAAAATCTGAAAGTTAGAATTTATAAAACAGTTACATTACCTGTTGTTCCGTATGGTTGTGAAACTTGGACTCTCACTTTGAGGAACAGAGATTAAGGGTGTTTGAGAATAAGGTTCTTAGAAAAATATTTGAGCTAAGAGGGATGAAGTTACAGGAGAATGGAGAAAGTTGCACAACGCAGAGCTGCACGCATTGTATCCTTCACCTGACATAATTAGGAACATTAAATCCAGACGTTTGAGATGGGCAGGGCATGTAGCACATATGGGCGAATCCAGAAATGCATATAGAGTGTTAGTTGGGAGGCCAGAGGGGAAAAGACCTTTGGGGAGGCAGAGACGTAGATGGGAGGACAATATTAAAATGGATTTGAGGGAGGTGGGATGTGATGGTAGAGACTGGATTAATCTTGCTCAGGATAGGGACCAATGGCGGGCTTATGTGAGGGCGGCAATGAACCTACGGGTTCCTTAAAAGTCAGTAAGTAAGTACTGAATAATTTGTCAATTTTCTATGTGAAATTCTGCCGATTCCTTGGTCTTCCGTATTTTCTTTGTATCATGGATTGAACTTTTTCCGTTGGTTAAAATTCAAAGCTTTTCCAAGATCAGTTCTGTCTTAGTCTTCAGTTGAAAAAAACAGATGAAGTTTTTACAAATAACTAAATCTGCTTATTTTATTACTTGTTAA